>JBBMOL010002445.1:0-24426 GCA_037954665.1 Laguncularia racemosa | reverse complement strand
TTGTTGTTCATTTTCTTCCTATGATCATATCTAGGGTTGATTTGGATGTTCATGGACTTGTTTTAATTCCAAATTTGTGATCAATAGCTTGTTATAGGATTGATTATGTTGATATATGATAACATTCTCTTTATTGTGGCGTGAATTGGATAGTTGAAGGAAGGGTTGGAATTTGCGATTTGACCCATTTGATTTCTTGATTTGATTCATGTGGTTTCGATTCTAATTGTTATTATTTGATGAAGATTACTTGTTTGGATTGATAATAGCAATTAAAGCTCTTTGGATTTCATTCCATTACCTTAGGATTTCCGCATTTACTTAGTCAAGTGAACCGGTTTTGTGTTTGTGAATTAAGGTGTTTTCCTTGATTCTTTTGATTGTGCTTAGGCTTGGAATTTAGGCACATCAGAATGGGTCGTGTAAATGGCAGAGTGAAGTGAGGAGTCCTTTTATAGTACGAGCAGAAAAATTAGATACACGGCTAAGTACACGGTCGTGTACTTTGGATTCCTTTATATGGGTTAGATACACAAGCGTATACTTTGTTCGTGTATCGTGGGAGAGCAATTTGTGGGTCAGACACACGATTAGGTACGCGAGCGTATACCTTGTTCATGTATTGTGGGAGAGCATTCTGTGGGTCAGATACACGACCAGGTATACGAGCATGTACCATGTTCGTATATTATGGGAGAGCATTCTGTGGGTCAGTTACACGATCAGGTACACGAGTGTGTACCTTATTCGTGTATCTCTGATATGTACATAATGAGCATATTTTGAAGTGCACAGGAGGGCACACCATGACGTATTCCCTTTTGTATTGCAAAGTCAATTTAGACACCCTTTGGCTTGTGTGAGAAACCGGACACACCATAGTGTACCCGATTGTGCAGATCAAAGTACATGCCTGTCATCACTTCATCTTGCATTCCCTTGACAAGGTCTCCCATCCTGAATTTCCCCACACTTAGAGCTTAAAAGAAGCTCTATTAAGGTGACTTTCATAGAATCCAAACTTGGTTAGCCCCTCTGTAGCTTGCTGTCTTGAAAAAGTTACTCCAAAATAACGGATGATAATGAAGACAAAAAAAAAAAAAACTTACCTAAGCAACATGGGTTGCCTCCCAAGAAGCGCTGTTGTTTAACGTCGTTAGCTCGACGTAATGAACTGGTGGAGCTCAAATGGAGATGAGAATGAGGTTCAACTCCTCCTTTTCTTCCAAAATTGTTTTGTCCCCAAAGTAATGCTTAAGCCTTTGGCCATTCACCTTGAAAATGCCTTTCTCGGAGATTTTATAACCTAAAACAATACCTTCTTTTTCCATAAAATGACACTTCTCCAAGTTTAGGTCCAGATTAGTATCTTCACAACGTTGCAACACTAACTCAAGATGGTGTAGACACTCATCAAAAGAATTCCGAAAACAAAAAATCATCCATGTATACTTCCATCTTGTCTCCTACCATACCCTCAAAAATAGCCATCATGCATCGCTGAAAGGTGGCTGGAGCGTTGCATAATCTGAAAGGCATGCATCGATAAGTGAAGGTCCCAAAAGGGCATGTGAATGTCCTCTTTTCTGGTCTTCGGGTACAATAGGAATCTGAAAATATCTTGACATCCCATCGAGGAAACAGTAATATGCATGACCAGCTAACCTTTCAAGCATTTGGTCCACAAATGGAAGAGGAAAATGATCCTTTCGAGTTGCATCATTTAGCTTACGGTAATCTATACAAACTCTCTATCTAGTGACAGTTCTCATCGGGATGAGTTCATTTTTTTCATTCGATACCACTGTTATACGCCTTTCTTCGGAACTACTTGAATGGGGCTTACCCATGAGCTATCAGAAATCGGGTAGATCATTCCTGCATCAAGCAATTTGATGACTTCCTTTTTTACAACATCTCTCATATTTAGATTAAGTCGGCGCTGCGGTTGTACCACTGGCTTGACACAATCTTCCATCAGAATTTTGTGTGTACAAAATGATGGGCTAATCCCCTTTATATCTGCAATTTTCCATGTAATTGCTTTCTTGTGTTGCCCCAGGACATGCAATAACCTTTCCTACCGATCTCGATCCAGATTTGATGCAATTATGACTGGAAGTTTAGAATCTTCTTCCAAAAATGCATATTGAAGGTAGTCTGGCAAATGTTTCAATTCTAGCTCAGGTGGTTCCTCAATTGAAGGTTTCAATCTTTGAATGGTGGATCTATTCATATCTTTAAAGCTTCTTTCTTCTCTCAACTTAGGATTATTATTGAGCTGATTGACAACTGCTCTAATCGCCATGTTTTCAGGTTGCTCTTTCTCCCCATTCATCAAACACAATTCCAATACATCACCAATCAACATGTCTTGCAATGAATCCGAAACTGCAAAGTCAAGGTAGTCGACTGCATAGCATGTATCATCATGGTGCAGGCTTTATCTAAGGACGTCAGGCATTTTCACTATGACCTCTTCATTTCCATTCTCAACACTAACTTCCCATCCCCAACATCAATTATGGCTCTAGCAGTAGCCAAAAATGGCCTCCCCAATATAAGAGGGACCTCCACATCTGCTTCCATGTCAAGGATGACGAAATCCATTGGGAAGATGAAGTCCTGCACCTTCACTAATACATCTTTAACTACTCTTGGGAATTTGACTGATCGATCGGCTAACTGAAGACTCATTTTGGTCGGTTTCAGCTCTCCAATACCCAATTTCTGGAACATCTTGTATGGCATCAAATTAATGCTGGCTCCCAAATTAGCCAATGCCCGTTCTTCAGATAAATTCCCTATCAAGCAAGGGATGGTAAAGCTCCCAGGATCTTTTAACTTCTTTGGGAGTTTGTTCTGAATTATCGCAGAGCATTCTCCTCCTAAAGTTGTAGTGGAGAACTCTTCAAGCTTCCTTTTGTTCGATAGCAACTCTTTAAAAAATTTTGCATATCGTGGCATTTGTGATAATGCCTCAACCAGTGGAAGGTTGATATGCAATTGCTTGAATATCTCTAAAAATCCGCCATGGTGCTCATCTGTTCTGTCCTTCTTGAGTCATGCTGGGTAAGGAACATTGGGCTTGTATTCTGGGATTAATGGAGGTGATGATTTCTCTTTAGGTGATTTTTCTGAATGCTTTCCCCCTTCTTTGAGAACTACTTGTTCTTTTGCTGGTTCAGTCATCCGTCTCTCTTCTTCTTGAACCTTTGGTTGTAGTTCCTTACCACTTCGTAATGTGACAGCCTTAACATGTTCTCTAGGGTTGATTTCTGTGTTTCTCGATAGTGAACCTTAAGATCTCTCTGACAGAAGCTTAGCTATCTGACCAACCTGGTTTTCAAGATTGTGTATTGATGCCTCATGATTCCTCAGAGCCGAGTCTTGATTTTTCAGAATCAAATCTAAGGACTTCTGTCTGTCTTCTGAATCCTTGATGAATTTTGTGAGATCTTCAAGTGGCGGTTTGGAACTCTGGACCAGTGGCCTCTGATAACCTGGTGGAGGATTCAGATTGCCCTTCTGAATATTACTGTTGTTAGTCCAAGAAAAATTTGGGTGATTTCTCCATCCTGGGTTATAAGTATTGCTGTATGGATTATTCTAGGGCCGAATTGGGTTTCCCAAATAATCCACTTGCTCTGTTTGCCCTTCCTCAGCACCTGAGGGTTCCACAATAACCAACTGATGTTGTGAGACAGCCAACCCGTCGATCTTTCTAGATAAAGCCTCAACTTTGGACATGATAGAAGTAGCCACATCCACTTCAAGAATGCCTGCTACCTTCTTTTCTCTACCCCTACCATGTGACCATTCATAATTATTCGCGGCCATGTCTTCAAAAAGAGTCAAACTTTCTTCAGGAGTTTTATGGTTCAAGGTGCCACCAGCTGCGGCATCTACTGTTTGTCTTGTTTGATAGTTGATGGGTGTCGAATCCAACAAAAATAAAAACCTACTCCTAGACAATGATATGATTTGCGTATAGTAGTGAGTAGTGTCGTATCCACAGGGATTGGTTAAATATATTTCTATTCAAAGCGAATAAAGAGGAAAAGAAAAATGGGGGGGTTTTGTTTGTGAATCAAAATAATATTGAAACAAGATAATAAAATCGAATATTGATAAAAGCCTAGCCAATGGAATCAAGATAGTTTAATTCTAGGAATTGATCATTGATGCAAATGTCTTCTATCCTTATTTCTAGATAAACTGGTTATGGTTATTAACAAGTTCTAATAACCTATCTCTCCTTACTTCTTCAATAATCAAAACAAGCTCTTTGATTACTTCTCTTATCATTTAGAAAACCCTAAACAAGCTCTTAAGATTTAATTTATCAATAGCGTTAAAAACAAGAGAGACCACCAATTCATGCTAGTAGATTATAAGATAACCTATTTAAACATGTTATCGTCTATTTTAATCTCCATAACATGTTATCTTAAGATTTAATCTCCATAACATGAATTCGATCATCTATTTTATAATCAAACATGTTATCGTGTCACCGAGACTAGAACTATCAAACAATTACGGATTTGATGTGCTAGTTGACAATATATTAACTTGCTAATTAAGTAGAAGAGCTCTAATTCATACCAATCAACAAAGATAATAATGACAAGACGTTCATAAGATATATGAATATCCAAAAACAGAGAATAGATTAAATACAAATCAATTAGATCGCACAATTCGTGGAGAATCAAACTTCTATGACCCTTTGGCTAGAAAATCTACTTAGCTACACATGTTCATCATAAAAACAAAAATTAAAAGTAAAAACATAACAAGCCTCAGTTCCCGGTTTTTGCTCTGCCTCCCTCCTTCCTTCTTGTCTCCAAGATGATCATAACCCTCTAGGGTTAGTTCTATTTATATTGTTAAAGGAATGGCAGGTGATCTTTTGCTAGCAAGATACGAAAATATCTTTCCTTTTTCAAGTAAATCTCGAGAAGAAAATAATCATCCGCCTGGCACGCCCTACAACACGGTCGTGGGTCAAGCCGTGCCTTCCTCTGTGTATAATTCACATATCATCTTCCGTGTCCAATGTGTACCACGGCTTCAACTACGGCAAGATCCCAAGCCGTGTCATCCTCTGGTCGAAGTTCCACAATTTCTCTTCCTTATTTAGTATATAGTACGGCTTCATCAAGCTTCCACCACGACTTCCACCACGGCTGCCACCACGGCTTCTACCATGGCCGTGTCATAAGCTTTGTCTCTCTCCTTCTCATGCAGTGTGTAGCACGGTTTTCACCATGGCCGTATCTCAAACCGTGCCTCCTTCTAGACAGATACACGGTCGTGCACTTCAACCGTGTAGTTTCTAGTGGCTTCAAAACTAAGTACACGGCCGTGTACTTCAACTACACGCCCATGTACTTTCCTCCGGCGGTGTAAATCCTAGTCTTTGATCCAAGATGTAGATGACTTCTCTAATTTACTTGAATTAGCACCCTTGACTCCATTTAACCTGATTTACCACCATAATAGAATTAAGTACCATTTCCTTATGATTTCTATAAAATCTATAATAAATTAACACACTTCATGCTATAAAGATTGAGTATAAAATGGCTCTATCAATAGTTCAACCCATTATAAAATAACTGAGCTTGAAGCCACTCTGGGATCCAATGGTGTGGGCATTTCCGCATTGAGTCCTTGAATCTCTCCAGGTTTCATACAACGTCTCCATGTCATACTGATGATAACATTGAATCTCAGCTCGAAGTTTAGTGGTCTTTGAAGGAGGGAAGAATTTGTCCATAAACTTCTTAATCAGACCTTGCCATGTAGTAATGGAGTTCCTCGGTAAAGAATGCAGCCACTGCTTAGCCTTGCCTTTCAAAGAGAATGGGAAGAGCCTGAGGCGGATCGCATCATCACTAACGCCATTAAATTTGAAGGTATCACATATCTCCAGAAAGAGTTAGATATGCGCATTTGGATCTTCATCCTGTAAACCATCAAATTGAGTATATTGCTGCACCATCTGAATCACGACAGGCTTAACTTCAAAATTATTTGCCTCCACTCGAGGACGAACTATGCTAGAGCTAATGCCTATCAAGTTTGGCCTGGCAAAATTAGAATTGGTTCTAGGTGGCTCATTAACTCGACCATCTCTATTATCAACCAGTTGATGATTTGGGGGATCCACAACAACATTTCCTTTATTCAACTCTTGAGCACGATTATTGACTTAATCAGCCATTTCTTCCTTCAGTGATTCTCCTTGAATACCAAATGATGTTGACTCAGTCGAGTGTTGCTTTTTCTGATAACGACGAATAATTTTCTCTGGTTCAGGATTAAAAACAGGAAGTTCCTTGGAGCGACTTCTGGTCATGCACTGTAAACGTAATACAAATCAATTATGAGCTCCAAATTCTCAAGAAGAAAAGGGAAAAAAGATAAGAAAGAAATAAATTGGTTAAATTAATAAGTAAAAAGTGTTTCTAATATTGGCGTATCCCTGGTAACGGCGCTAAAAACTTGATCGTTCCCAATCGTAGTTTTAATAAATTGAATTCTTGTTCTTAATCCTACTATGAAGCAATACGTAAGTGCACCTATCGTAGCGTAATATAGCGAGTAAGCACAAGGTCATCCCTTAGAGATACACCAATTACTAGTACTAACTTCGTTCCTATTATCTAACCGCCGCTTAATAAAGTTGGTTGAAACTTAATTACTGTAATCTTAAAACTAATAACTCACTAACAACAATGGTTCTGAAGATTTATCAATTAACAAAAGCAACCTAGATCTTATTCTACTCCTTCTCTATCATGTAATTCATTAGATTTCTGAAGATTGTCGTAATTGATTCTTATATTGTTGAATTCTCTAGTCAAGTTAACTACTTTCTCAAGTATATTAACCTATCTAATCCTAGGTTTATCAAATAAGATCTCTCCTTAGTTAATAGCAACCTAGAATTGCATAAAGTACATGAATTCGCATCAAAATAATCGATGTAAACAGAAGACTCTTGTTTCCTATCTCTAGAAGAACAATCAAATCTCATTAATTGCATTAGATCTAATCATAAGAGCAATTTCTCAATTAACTAATATGATATCATGCATAAATTCACATTCCGGGTCTATGAATCTAAGAAACAATTGAAGAGTATGCAATTAATCATAAGAAAGTCAACAACTTCGCATTAATGACCAAATCTTCATCACATGACAAAGAAGTTTCAAATAAAATCTAGATCTATGGTCTACTCCTCCATAAATTGGACAAAAGAAATGCAATTACTAGAAGAACAGATAAAATTCATGGTCACCCTTAAAGATAGAATCTTCTTCTTCGTAGGTCTTCAATCTCCCTTGGAATCGATAGAATCTTCTTTCCCTTGCTGTTATGAGAGTAAGAGAAAATGAAAAATTCGTAACCTCCGTTTCTAGGGCAAACTGACGGTCTATTTATACATGTACCTCGATTGGATATATACACGAGCGGATACACAAGTAGTGTATCTCGTTCGTGTATCTCATGCTTGCTTCCAAGTGTCCTTATGTGAATATACATAAGCAAGTACATGGGAGTGTACATTGGTCGTGTATTTGAAACATCATCGAACAGAAGCAAAACTTAGATACACAAGCAAAGTACATGGGCGTGTACTTTGCTCGTGTACTTTCCAGAAATCCTCTTCAGTATACACAAGTAAAACAGCAAAGTGTATGGGCGTGTATTTCGCTTGTGTACTTTCCAGAATTCTTTCTCTTCACATGTTATGTATCTAATTCCTTCCAAACTTGCTCTGACTCTTCAAAACTCCTTCCCTTAGCTCCAAAATACTCTAGAGGATCCTGAAATTAACATTCATTCCATTAAGCATCCTTTTCTTCAACAAATCATCTAAAAATTCAACAATAAAGCACAATTTCATTACTCTAGATAAGGGTATTTTGCGACTTATAATGCTCTGATATCAAAAAGATTATGTGCCCAAAATCAAGTTCAAGCACAATCAAATGACTCAAGAAAACAACTCACAACTCAACCACAAAACCAGTCTAATTTAGTTCACAAATCACGTGAAAGCCCTTAGAAATTTGGATGTAAATCGAAAATCAAATGATGTAATTACAATCCCCATTTGTAATCTTCACCATTTGACAAAAAAATTAGATTAGATCCACGTGAATTCCAAATCAAAAGAATTGAACAAAAACCGTGATTTCCACTCTTCCTTCAATTCCAATGCACGCCAACAACAAAATTTTATTGAATTCAAGTACTAAAAGAAACAATCAATCTTAAAAGACAATTGTTCATGAATTACAATCATAAATTACTCCAAATCCACCCTAGATATGACTCACTAGAGAAGAAATGAAAAAAAAACAAAGGGAATTGATATGACTCACAATTTCCCCTTGTTACACTCGCTACAATTCCAATTCTTGGGTTGAAATTGATAAGAGGTTTAGAACTAGGAGGCACCCTAATTCCCACATGTGAAGTGCTAGTGTATAATCTACAAAATGGCCTCCTCAAACCCTACTCTAAGAAAGTATTTATACTTGCTACTCCTAGGGTTAGAAAATGGTCAAAATTACAAGTTTGCCACTTTTAAAGTGGCTAGTCCTAAATGAAAATTACAATGAAATGAAAGTGTCCCAAAGAAAAATTACAACATATAAATAGTCCCAAAAACGAGAAATATATAAAAGAAATGATCCTTGATGATGCCGGTCTTCAAGAAACTTTTGAATTAGGTTTCGTTGAAAACCCTGATTTGCTCAGTAGTATAGGTGTTTTTGTATCCTGTAGGACTGATAAGTGAACTTGCTGAAATGCAACAAAATTATAATGTAAAGATATAGGAAGTAGGTTAGTTTTCTCAAGATTAGGCTTCTCTAGCAAAACCCTCAAAGCTAAATTATGGAGACCCTTAGCTCGAGCCCTAGTGATAGGTCCTGGAGGAGTCTGATTCCTATCACATACTTGGTTCATTTTCAATATTGATCATGTGGTGTTGTGGAATTGGTTATAGACATTGAGATTTAACGCCATTGTTCATGTGATTGGAAGCTAGTTTGATTGACATTGTTTGATTGTCTTTCAAATTGGTTTTGCTTGTGTTTAATCTTGGTTTTAGGCATATCATCTTTTGGTATCAAAGCTTGAGGTTGTGAGAAGGGATTGGTTGCAAATTGAATTCAGAAGTTAGGGGTTTGTTGTGTAGCACCTAGATCCGAAAATTGTTGGCGTGAACTTGTACTTTTGTTTTTGTGTTGTTGAATTGTTGTCTTGTTGATTAGTGGTTGATCACTTGGAGATTTGAACACTCTTGGATTCCTTGATTGTGGCTATGAATGTGTAGTGCATGGGAAGTGAACCATGAAGGGGCAAGAATAGTGTTCAATTGTTGAAGTGGATTTTGTATTGTGTGCATTTTCGGAAAAAAAGAATTTGAAGGAGTAACACTTGTGTTTTCAAATTTGAATTCAGAATTGAAGTGTGAATTAAGAAGCCAATTTGAAATTTCAAAACATAAATTAAGTCATTATTTAATTATGTGTCATTTGAATTTAAAATAGCTTCTTACCATTTGTGGAATTTTGCACTTATTGAACTCCTTTTTTAATTTGAAAGTGAGCTGCCTTATTTCGTATTGAAGTTGTGGTTTTTGTTGTAGTTTATGGAAGTGGGAAGTGTATCCTGGCTTGAGGATTGTATGTAGTGTTGTATCTTTGTAAATTTAGTGAAGGGTATGTACATTTGGTGTTGGTTATTGTATGTGTTATCGAGATCATTGTTGCTAGTGGCATGAAACATTGTGAACCGTAAGCAAGAAAGGAAGTTGTGTAGCGGTGTATTGTGTTTTGTGTATGTGTTTAATTGCTTCCAATTGTGTATTTAAGTGGTGAGAAGCTAAGGCAAGAAAAAGGAAAGTGAGTAGTAGAATTTGAAATTCAAATAAGTCATTAAAGTGTGAAAGTAATTAAATTAATTACTTAAACACTTGTAGTTGAATTTAATTCTATCTACTTGAAAGTAGTTAAGTGTGCTTCATTTGTGGCTTGGTTGTGTATTTTAACTGTGGAAATATAAGGATAATTATTATGTTGTTGGGTTTGAACACAATCATGTATAGTGAAATGTTTCATTATACTAATGTGTTGCGCCAGACATTGACTACTTTTACTACTAAGGATGATGAACAAAGGGAAAATTTGTTCCATACTTCTTGTAGGGTATAAGGGAATTTATGTGTCCTTATAGTAGATGGTCGTAGTTGTACCAATATGGTAGCAGCATTGCTAGTATCGAAATTAAAACTTTCCACTACTCTACATCCTAAATCGTATAAATTGCATTGGCTTAGTGATAAGGGGAGTTTGCATGTGACCCAAAGAGCGGGGGTACCATTTAGTGTGGGGGATAAATACTGTGATGAAATTGAGTGTGATATTCTACCTATGTATACATCCCTTATATTGCTTGGCAGGCCTTGGTTATATGATAGGAGAGTCTTACATGATGGCTTCAGGAATACTTATGTATTCTAGAATGAGGGCAAACACATTATTCTGAATCCAATGTCGCCTTTAGAGGTTTAAAGGGTTCAACAACAGATTAGTAGGCCATCTAAGGTAAAAAGGGTTCTAGTGCAGCTTAATAATTCTGGGGAAAAGAAGGTATTGTTGATGCGATAGGGTGTTGGAGAGAATTACGACAGAAGTGATGAGATCCATGATGAGAGTCAAGCCGGAAGAAGGAATGTGGATCCTCTTGAAGTGCTGCCTGGACCGATCACAAGAAGTCGAGCGAAACGACTCAAGGAAGCACTTAACGGGTTAATAAAGGATGTCTATGAAGCCAGGAAGGATTGGGGCAATCATGAAGTTGGAACGGATTGGAACAACCATGGGAAGACCCTTGCTCTTATACAAGTCACACCGAACACGGGTTGAAGAGGGCGTGTACTTTCAAGGCACGGCCGTGTATGGAGTAAAGCAAATCCACAGAAAGATACACGGCCAAAGTACACGAGCGTGTATGTTGCCAGAAGTCGCACAGAAAGATACACGGCCAAAGTACACGGGCGTGTATGTTGCCAGAAGTTGCACAGAAAGGTACACGGGCGTGTACACGGCCGTGTATCCCCTATTAGCCAGCTTGTTCTGTTTCGCGTTTTTATGTCACTTAACTAAACTACGTCGTTTTGGACTTGTTTTTACACGAATTGTAACCCTAGTATAAAAGCTCCTAGGGTTTAGAACAACTTAGATTAGACATCTTTGAACATTAAACACTTTTGAGAGGCACCTCTCTTGGTTCTTCAAGAACTAATTCGAACTTATCGGATTGATTTCCGTGGCGTTCATCCCGACTTATCAATCGGTCATTCATCCTGATTGTGGCATCTTCATTTTTATACCAAGGTTCTTGCCTCGCTTATAGACAACAGGTCGCGGTTTCCACTTTAGGTGTTTGGGTGTCTTAGGCAACAAATTTCCAAACATATTGGTATTGGGTTTCGTCACCGGTTGGCAGCGTTCGTATCAGTTTGGTATCAGAGCTTAGGTTTGTCAAAACATCAAGTTCGGTTGAGGAAGGTAATATCAAAAACCCTAACTCCAATCGTTCATATCCATTGTTAGCATTCAATTCCGCAATATTGATTGTCTTTTGATAGTGTAGTATTTACTAGTCGATTGTAAAAAAAAGAAAAGAAAAAGTAAAAATCACGACCAAAAAAAAAAAGAAGGGAAAAGAAAAGAAAAGAGAAACGTGATCAAAAGCCAAAAACAGAGACAAAAAAAAATTCGGATAGAAAAATAGAGGAAAATTTTACGAACCCTAGAGTTGGTTTTTAATTCTACGGAAGGAAATTGGTGTAGTTCGGGTTAGTTCCAAGAGAATTGAGAAGAGGAAATTGGTGAGTGATATCATCGTTGTTTGTGAGAATACACGAGTGACTGTGTGATATCATCATTTGAGCGAAACACGTAAGGGAGTGTATCATGAGGTTTAATTATATATATATTTGTGTCAGTACTAATCTTTTCTGCAGGAACTATGTCGAGACAACATTCTCCGGAAGGTGAGAGGGGAAGGTTTGATGCTAGATTAGTAATTGAGGCGTTGATGGGAGAAATGAAGAGGATGTTCCAAGAAGGAATGGAACAAATTCATGAGACGGTAGAGCAAAGACTAGAGCAATCCACAAACGTATTCTAAGGGCGTAAGAGGGAGAGTCGTTCTAGGAGAGTACCGAGGGGTGGAGATGAAATGTCGGGTGATGACTTTGATGAGCCGTCTGTCGGGAGTTATAGAGGATATAGTGGTCGGAATAGAGGAACTAGAGATTGGGAAGATAAAGGAGATAGGAATAGAGAGGATGATCAATTGAGTAGCATAAAGATGAAGATTCCTCCTTTACAAGGGAAGAATGATCCCGAGGCGTACTTAGAATGGGAGAAAAAGGTGGAGATGGTATTTGATTGTCACAACTATAGTGGGAGAAAGAAAGTAAAACTTGCTACCATTGAGTTTTCGGATTATGCTATAGTGTGGTGGGATCAACTAATGTTGAATAGGAGAAGGAGTGGCAAGCTACCTATTGAGTCTTGGGAAGAGATGAAAAGAGTAATGAGGAAGCGGTTTGTGCCTGCGTATTACTATCGTGAATTGCACAACAAGTTGCAAACTCTTAGGCAGGGAAGCCGAAGTGTAGATGAGTAATTCAAGGAGATGGAAGTCACTATGATTAGGGCGAATGTAGAGGAGGATAGAGAGGCTACAATGGCTAGATTTCTTGCTGGGTTGAATAGAGAAATCCAAAATGTGGTTGAATTGCAGCATTATGTAGAATTAAAGGATATGGTTCACATGGCTATAAAGGTTGAGAACCAGCACAAGAGGAGAGGAAGTAGTGATGGGAAAAATTCTGGCACTGTCAACCTTTTCAAAACCAATCTAGATGATTGACCAAATTGCTCATCTTTTATCTTATGTTTTTATTTCTAATAAACTTTGAGAATAATCTTACAGGTACAATTATATATCTCCATGGGATGCCAAAATGTCCTACAACTTCAGTTGGACATAAGACATTTTTCTAGGTAACAATCAAAGGCCCGCTGCGATTGTTCTCTATTCTGAGGCATTGGATCATGAAGATTTATGTTATTTTGTATCTTGTAAATGTTTATTGAACTATTTTGGTTGTATTTTGGTTTTGGGACACTTTTATTTCCATGTAACTTTCATTTAGGGTTAGCCACCTTAAAAGTGGCAAACTTGTAATTTTGAGCACTTTTTAACCCTAGAAGTAGCAAGTATAAATACTTGCTTAAGAGAGGGTTTTAGGGAGCTTATTTTTGCAGAACATACACTCTCTTTTCACGTGTGAATTAGGGTTCATACCTTGGTTCCAACTCTTATCAATTTCAATTCCAAGACTTGAAATTGTGGCGAGTGCAACAATTGGAATTTGTGAGTCATATCAATTCTTACTTGTTGTGATTTCTTTTCCTCTCTAGTGTGTTGTATCTAGGGTTGATTAGAGATAGTTCTTGGTCAGATTTACATCTTATTGTACACGAATTCATTTGATTATTTGAAAGAATTATCAAGTTGATTCAATTCTTCATTAAGGATTTCTTTGCTAGCGTGAATTTCACAATTTAGAAAAGGGATCTTCCTTCACGGTTTTCTTTGTCAAATTGAGGCTTGATTTTCGTGGATTATATGATATTAGAAGTGTTATTAGAAGCCATTTCCATTGTGGTATTCAGATTATATCATTAGTAGGTTGAATTTCATCATTTCAACATTAGGGTTCACTAGAAAAGTGCCATTTTTGGGATCCGATTTTGCCTAGACTTGAGATATCTTTTCTTAAGTCTTTTGGATGTGCTTTTAAGTGTGTTTAGGCACATCAAGTAGTAATGCACGGTTGCAACAGGGTAATGGTTCATCCACTTGGAAAACTAATCAATGGAAGAAGGAAGAAAAGCCTTTACCCACCAAACCAAAAGGGGAGCTGAGGCAAGCGGGTTCTACTCCTGGTAATCAAGGTAACCCTAAATCTTCTACTTCTAGAAATCGTGACATTAGATGTTTTAAATGTCAAGGTAGAGGCCATATTGCTAGTCAATGTCCAAATTGGCGTGTGATGATTTTGCGTGATGATGGAGAGTATGAGACTGAGGGGCATAGTGAAGAAGATGATATGCCTCCATTAGAGGATGCTAGTGATGATGAGGAGCCTGCAATGGGAAGGCTAGTGGCAGTAGTGAAGAGAGCTTTGAATGTGCAGGTGAAGGAAGAAGAGGAGGTGCAAAGGGAGAATATATTTCATACTAGATGTTATTTAGGAGATCACATTTGTAGTTTGATTATTGATGGGGGAAGTTGCACCAATGTAGTGAGTAATTTTATTGTTGAGAGGCTGGGGCTCAAAACTGTTAGACACCCTAGTCCATATAAATTGTAGTGGTTGAATGATAGTGGTGAGATTAAGGTGAGTAAGCAAGCCTCGATTGGGTTTTGCATTGGTAGGTATGAGGATGAGGTGTTATGTGATGTAGTGCCAATGCAAGCATGTCATGTGTTGTTGGGGAGGCCATGGCAATTTGATAGGAAGGTTATGCATGATGGCTTTTCTAACAAGTATACGCTTGTTCACCAAGGGAAGAGCTTTAATCTTAAACCGTTAACACCTAAGCAAGTGTATGAGGACAAGTTGCAACTACAACAGTCGTTTGCAAAACACCAGGTGAGTGAAAAGCAGAGTGAGAGTGAGAGAGCAAAAGACAATGAGAAGAAAAAGGAATATAAAGTCAAGATCAAAGGAAAAAGGAGTGGAAGGCTGGAAAGAGTGTGAAAGGCTAAGTTGAAGGGGGGTCAACTTTGGTGGTGAGTGAAAAGGAGAGGGCAACCTTGCAAAAGGAGAGTTGTGTGTCAAGAGTGAGTGTAGTGAGGAGAGCGTTAGTGATGAAGCAACCTATGTTGTTGTGGTTTTTAAAGAAACATGTTTGACTACTAACGAATTATCTAACTCTTTGCCTAGTGTGGTTGTGTCTCTTATGCAGGACTTTGAAGATGTCTTCCCTGAGGAGATTCCAAAGGGATTACCACCTGTTCGTGGTATTGAGCACTAGATTGACCTTGTACCCGGAGCATCGATTCCAAACAAGCCAGCTTATAGAAGCAATCCGGAGGAGACAAAGGAACTCCAAAGGCAGGTCAATGAACTAATGGAGAAGGGGTACGTGAGAGAAAGCATGAGTCCATGTGTAGTGCCTTTGATCTTGGTGCCTAAGAAGGATGGGACATGGAGAATGTGTGTTAACTGCCGCGCCATCAACAACATCACGGTAAAGTATCGTCATTCATTCCTTGCTTAGATGACATGTTAGATGAGTTGCATGGGTCTAATGTCTTTTCCAAAATTGATCTGAAAAGTGGATATCATCAAATTAGAATGAAAGAAGGTGATGAATGGAAAACTGCATTAAGACAAAATATGGATTGTATGAGTGGTTAGTAATGCCTTTCGAGTTAACTAATGTACCTAGTACTTTTATGAGACTTATGAACCATGTTTTAAGGACATTTATTGGAAAATTTGTGGTTGTGTATTTTGATGATATTCTTATTTACAGCAAAAGTTTGGAATATCATATGTCACACTTGAGGGATGTTTTAGAAGTGCTTCGAAAGGAACAATTATATGCTAACCTCAAGAAGTGCACTTTTGCACAGACAAACTTGTGTTTCTTGGTTTTGTTGTTAGTGCGCAGGGAATACAGGTTGCTAAAGAAAAGGTTCGTGCGATCCAAGAATGGCCTAGTCCAACCAATGTAAGTAATGTGCGGAGTTTCCATGGACTAGCGAGCTTTTACAAGAGATTTGTGAAGGATTTCAGCACCATTGCAGCACCACTTACTGAGGTAATTAAGAAGAACGTGGGGTTCAGCTGGGGAGAGCAACAAGAGAAAGCCTTTAAAATGCTTAAAAATAAGTTGACTCAGGCACCATTACTTGCTTTACCTAACTTTACTAAAACGTTTGAAATTGAGTGTGATGCTTTAGTATTAGGTATTGGGGCAGTGCTTATGCAGGAGAAAAGACCGATTGCATTCTTTAGCGAGAAGCTAAGTGGGCCAACCTTGAATTCCCCTACTTATGACAAGGAGCTATATGCATTAGTTCGAGCCCTGAGACATGGCAACATTAGCTGTGGCCAAAAGAGTTCGTGATCCACACTGATCATGAATCTTTGAAGTACTTGAAGGGGCAACACAAGCTGAACAAAAGGTATGCTCGTTGGGTGGATTTCATTGAAACATTTCCATATGTCATCCACTACAAGCAAGGTAAAGAGAATGTCGTTGCTGATGCACTTTCTAGATGGTATACTCTTATCTCTACTCTTAGATCTAGACTGCTTGGTTTTGAGCACATTAAGGAATTATATGTGCTGATCGAGATTTTGTGAGGAGTATGTGCAATGTGAGAAGAGTGGGCATGGAAAATTTTATAAACATGACAGATCTTGTTTAGGGAAAGTAAACTGTGCATTCCAATTTGTTCTCTAAGAGAATTACTTGTGAGAGAGTCTCATGGAGGAGGTTTAATGGGACACTTTGGAGTAGATAAAACATTAGGAGTATTGCAGGAACACTTCTATTGGCCTCACATGAAACGAGATGTTGAGAGGATTTGTGAGTGATGTATCACATGTAAGCAATCGAAATCTAGAGTCCAACCTCAAGGGCTTTACACCCCATTTCCATTCCTCATGAGCCTTGGGTAGATATTTCTATGGATTTTGTGTTAGGATTACCTAGGTCTAGACATGGTCGGGATTCTGTTTTTGTAGTTGTTGATAGGTTTTCTAAAATGGCACATTTCATTCCTTGTCACAAAACGGATGATGCTTGTAATATTGCTAATTTATTCTTTAGGGAAGTTGTGCGATTGCATGGTATGCCTAGAACAATTGTATCAGATAGGGATGCTAAGTTCTTAAGTTACTTTTGGAAGACTTTGTGAGCTAGTTAGGAACTAAGTTATTGTTTTCTACTACTTGTCATCCACAGACTGAATGGTCAAACTGAGGTAGTGAATCGAACTTTGTCTACTTTGTTGAGGGCTGTAATTAAAAAGAATATTAAAAGTTAGGAGGATTGTTTGTTGCTTGTTGAATTTTTTATAACCGTACAGTGCATTCTGCTACTAAATTTTCTCCTTTTGAAATTGTGTATGGTTTTAATCCACTAACTCCTTTGGATTTATCACCTTTGCCTATTTCTGAGTATGTTAATTTAGATGGCAAGAAGAAGGCTGAATTTGTTCAACAGATCCATGAGAAGGCATGGCTGAACATTGAACGATGAACAGAGCAGTGTGTGAAACAAGCCAACAAGGGTTGTCGACAAGCTATTTTTGAACCTGGAGATTGGGTTTGGGTTCGCATGTGCAAAGAGCGGTTTCCCGTGCAGCGTCGATCTAAACTACTTCTTAGAGGAGATAGACCATTTCAAGTTCTTGATCGCATCAACGACAATGCATACAAGATAGATTTGCCTGGTGAGTATCAAGTAAGTGCCACATTTAATGTTACTGATCTGAGTCCTTTTAATGTAGGTGACGATTTGAGGACAAATCCTTTTCAAGAGGAGGGGAATGATGAGATCCATGATGAGAGTCAAGCTGGAAGAAGGAATGTGGATCCTCTTGAAGTGCCGCTTGGACCGATCATAAGAAATCGAGTGAAACGACTCAAGGAAGCACTTAACGGGTTGATAAAAGATGTCCATGAAGCGGGAAAGATTGGGGCAATCATGAAGTTGGAATGGATTGGAACAACCATGGGAAGACCCATGCTCTTATATAAGTCACACCGGACACGGGTTGAAGAGGGCGTGTACTTTCAAGGCACGGCCGTGTATGGAGTAAGCAAATCCATAGAAAGATACACGGCGAAAGTACACGGGCGTGTATGTTGCCAGAAGTCGCACAGAAAGATACACAACCAAAGTACACGGGCGTGTATGTTGCCAGAAGTTGCACAGAAAGGTACACGGCCAAAGTACACGGGCGTGTACACGGTTGTGTATCCCCTGTCGGCCAGCTTGTTCTGTTTCGCGTTTTTATGTCACTTAACTAAACTACGTCGTTTTGGACTTGTTTTTACACGAATTGTAACCCTAGTATAAAAGCTCCTGGGGTTTAGAACACTTAGATTAGACATCTTTGAACATTAAACACTTTTGAGAGGCACCTCTCTTGGTTCTTCAAGAACTAATTCGAACTTATCGGATTGATTTCCGTGGCGTTCATCCCGACTTATCAATCGGTCTTTCAACCCGATTATGGCGTCTTCATTTTTATACCAAGGTTTTGTCTCGCTTATAGACAATGGGTTACGGTTTCCACTTTAGGTGTTTGGGCGTCTTAGGCAACGAATTTCCGAACGTATTGGTATTGGGTTTCGTCACGGGTTGGCGACGTTCGTATCAAGAAGAAACTCCAATATACTTGCTACAGTTAAGATGTGCCCTAGGGGTCCAGGAACATCAAACTCTACCCTCAGCAGTATCTCAGGTATTAAATGAGTGCACTAATATTTTTCCTGATGATTTGCTAGCAGGTTTACCACCTTTGAGTGGGATAGAGCATGCCATCAATCTTATGCTAGGGTCAGTATTACTGAATCTACCAGCATACCGCATGAATCCCGAGGAGTTTAGAGAATTGAAATGCTAGGTAGATGAGTTAGTTGAATGGGGATTTGTCAAGGAGAGTCTCAGTCTATGTGCTTTTCCCATTCCTAGACTTTTGTTCCTGATAAGGATGGTACTTAGAGAATGTGTATCGATAGTAGAGCCATCAACAAAATCACCATCAAATGCATGTATCCCATTCCTAGACTTAATGATATGTTGGATGAATTGCATGGTTCACAAGTTTTCTCTAAAGTGGATCTTAAAAGTGGGTATCACCAAATTCGGATGAGAGAGAGAGATGAATGGAAAATTGCTTTTAAAACACACCATGGGCTATATGAGTGGTTGGTTATCCCATTTGGTTTGAGTAATGCTCTTAGTATATTTATGAGATTGATGAATCATGTATTAAAGGAGTTTCTAGGTAAATTTGTTATTGTTTATTTTGATGATATTTTGATATACAGCAAAGACTAGAACATCATGTAGAGCATCTTCAGGCAGTATTTTTAGTGTTGAGGGCACAACAGCTATTTGCAAATCTCCAAAAGTGTTCCTTTCACCAAACTAAGGTAAAATTTTTTGTATCTGATTAAGGTGTTAGGGTAGATGAGGAGAAAGTGAAGGCAATAAGGGAATAGCCAACACCCACCTCAGTTACTGAGGTAAAGAGTTTCCATGGACTAGCATCCTTTTATTGGCGCTTTATCCATAATTTTAGTAGCATCATCAATCCTCTCACAGAATTGACTAAGAAACATGTTCCTTTTGTTTGGAGTGAAAAGGCTTAGAGGAGTTTTGAAGAGGCAAAAGAAAAACTCACTTGTGCTTCATTATTGGCTTTACCTGATTTTGATATGGTTTTTGAGCTAGAATGTGATGCTTTTAGGATAGGGATTGGTGTTGTATTAATGCAAGAAAAGAGACGCATAGCATATTTTAGTGAAAAGTTGAGTGGTGTAACTTTGAACTATTATATTTATGATAAGGAATTTTATTCCTTAGTGAGGGCTCTAATGATGTAGCAGCATTATCTTGTCCCAAGAGAGTTTATCATTTATATAGATCATGAGTCACTAAAGCATTTTAGAGGTCAGTAGAATCTATCTAAGCAACAAGCAAAGTGGGAGGAGTTTTTGGAGGGTTTTGCATATATGATAAAGTACAAAAAGGGTAACTAGAATATTGTTGTTGATGCTTTGTCATGCAGGTATGTACTTATCACTTCTCTTTAGTTAAAACTGCTAGGTTTTGAATTGTTAAAGAACAATATGTGTGTGATGATGATTCAGAGTTGTTATGGAAAAGTGTTATGGGGGCAAGATGTATGAGAGTTATTGCATGATTGAGGGGTTTCTATATAAATCTGGGAAGTTGTGTTATACCTTCTGAATCTGTGAGGGAACTATTAGTGAGGGAAGCACATCAGGACAATTGTTCGGGCACTTTAGTGAGAAGGGAACCTTAGCCATATTGAGAGAGAATTTCTATTGGAAGGGTATGATAAAGGATGTCCATAGGGTGTTAGAAAGGTGTGGCATTTGCAAGAGAGCTAAAGGAAAGAAAAGCATACAGGGTGAATACATGCCTTTACCTATACTTGTTAAACCCTGGATTGATATCAGTATGGATTTTGTGTTAGGGTTGCCTAAGATACAAAGGGCGAAGGATTCTATCATGGTAGTTGTTGACAGATTCAGCAAAATGTCTCATTTTGTGCCCTGTTACAAAACATGTGGTGCCCTTTTTACTGTTAATGTTTTTGTGTAGGAAACTATCAAATTGCATGGAGTTCCACATAGCATAGTATCAGATAGAGACAATAAGTTTCTTAGTTTCTTTTGGAAGACACTATGGAGAAGACTAGGTACTAAGCTTATGTATAGTACCTCTTGCCATCCACAGACACGGCCAGACAGAAGTTGTTGAATCGTACGCTTGGCAACTTACTCAGAGCAACAGTTAGCAAGAATCTTATTGATTGGGACTTGTGTCTTCCTATTGTTGAGTTCGCTTACAATAGGTCTCCTCATAGTTCAACCAGTAAGTCTCCCTTTGAAGTTATGTATAGCTATAATCCTTCTATTCCACTGGATTTTATAGCAGGACCAGCAACAAAGGAAGAGAGTCTTAGTGGAGTTGAGCAAGCTAGGCAGATCCAACAAATTCATGATAAAATAGCTAAACGCCTTCAAAAGACCTAAGAATGGTAGAAAATTCAAGGAAATAGACATAGGAAAAATTACATTTATAATTTAAGAGACTTAGTCTAGATTAATCTTAGTAAGGACAGGTTTCCACATAAGAAGTCACAAAAGCTGTCTCCTAAATTAGACAAAGCGTTCAGAGTTTTAAAAGCGCATCAACAACAATGCCTACCAGATAGAGTTACCAGGAGAGTATGGTGTATCAGCAACCTTTAATGTTGCAAATCTATCACCATATTTGCCAAATGACATATATGAAAACCTATTAGATTTGAGGGCAAATCTTCCTGAGGTCGAGCTAAGGGCTTACACAACTTGGTTTTGAGAACCCTTTCATGAGTAACCTAATCCTAAGGCAATTAACTTAATTTCTTCATTCTTACATTACTTGTTATGCATTCCAATAGGTTCATTTATCAGTCTTCAGATTGCCAAATCCCTCCACTTTTGAGTGAATCAGGAACTCATCAGGACTAATAATTAGACTTTGAAGACCCGACATCTTAAAGGCTATTTTTTATTATTTTTCATTTACTTAGATTTTTTATGTGTAAGCTTTGGGACCTTTATTTGCTTGTAATTGTGTTTTTAGCACCGGCCACCCTAAAGTGGCATAGTTGTATTTTGAAGACTTTTAAAGGGAGCAAGTATAAATACTTGTTTAAGTAGGGTTTTGGGGGACTTTTGATAATTTTAGAAAAACACATTCTTGTGGCCGTGAGGAGTTCCTCGAAATTGCATTGATCTCTTTCATTTCATCATTGAAATTTTGGTGAGAACCAACTTGAAGTGATTGTGAGTAATATCAATCATTTCTTGTTGTTTACAAATTATATTTAGTGAGTCATATCTAGGTTCTATTTGTTGTTTCCTTTAGTTCACATAAATTTTTGGGTTCTTTTTTTCAGTTTTGAAACTTTTCAATTTGAATTGGAATCTTAGTTCATTCCTTTATTCATATTGATAGTTTGCAATTGATTGCTCCATTATCTTTTGATTAAGATAATTTGTGAAGGAGTTTATCAAGCCAAGTGATGTCGATTGTTATTGTGTTCATGTTTTTGAGAGTTAGTTTTATTGGATTTGTTATATGCTTGAATCATTAAGGATATCTCCATTTGGTGCCACATCTCATGGTTTTATCATCCGGATTCATAAGGAATTAGGGGTTTACCTTCTTATGGAGTGGTTGTTGATTGAAATTGCTACTATTTGTTGATGTATGTGCTTTGGCCCTTTTGGGCATATCTATTTGGTATCAGAGCTGAACTACTTGGTTATTTTCAATATTGATCATGTGGTGTTGTGGAATTAGTTATAGACATTGAGATTTGATGCCATTTTTCTGTGATTGGAAGTTAGTTTGATTGGCATTGTTTGATTGTCTTTCAAATTGGTTTTAGGCATCATCATCCCGTTCATATTAACTTGCCACAATTTACCATTCCTTTAGCTTGTAAGCCTCAATACTTACCACACATACATATGTACATACAAAAAGGTTCTTGAAGTCCCTTTACAATATACGCAACATAGACTTACCCACAAAACTTAAACTTATTTACAATATATCCAAAATGATTTTCAAAAAGATAATAGCAATCTTTATAAATAAAGCTAGTCTTCCTGTCCTTGTTTGGATTCTTTAGCTTAAAATTTCCTAATATTACACTTGGATTGGATGAAGCAAGTTGTATCATGCTAAGGCTATTCATAAAAAATCTATAGGGGTGTGAGCAAATCAAATTCAATGAGTTTTAACTCTTCATATCACACATATAGAACAAGATCTAGCAAGTTAACAAAAATTTGGATACAAAGCAGCACTAGTCAATCATATGTAATACAACAACTTACAAGACCTTTTGAATATTTATAGGAATCGAATTTATGGCCACTCAAGATCGAAGTTGAGAGATAATTCCATATACATTAGACCCAAAGTTCCAAATTTAGGAATTCATTGGCAATCTTATCATGGTCATTCAATACTTGCATGCCAGAAAAATCACTTAGTGATTTCCAAATTTCCCAAAACTAGCTACATAAACATGATGGCTCCATCTAAGGATGGCATCTCTTAGTGAACAATAGTTTTAAAGGTCAAAATGATTAATATGGAGAATCACCCCATATAGTCCCTTTCCCGTGCACTACGTAGTGTTAACAGCCTTAAAAAATGCAATGGTATATATGTATGACCAAATAGATTTAAATTCTATCTTTATTAGTTGGTTACAAGTGACCAACCATATACGACAAACAATCATCAAAAGCATGAGACAAATAAGTAACAATCAAGCATTCAATTTAGTTTTCTTATCAATATAGTAATTCAAGGTATTCAGTTGTCAAGACAAGCACTTCACCCTTAAACCCTTCATGTCATCTATGTCAAATAGTAATTAAGTCGATTTCAAGTTTTTACACTAACAATCATAAGCAAGATAATTGACAAATCCCTTGAAACTTTTTATAAGGGGGGGCTTGATACATGATTGAAGGGTCTAAGTGCACAACTAAAGTAACTGAGTTATTAATGTAATTTCGAAAGCTTATAAAGTGGTAAATATAATTTACTATTTCTTTATTTAAATAACACATTGTTCATTAAATCAAAATTTACAAAATTTTCATAAATAGATTGAATATAGAGCATGTCTTGGGATTTTATTTTGTTGATTTCTTTTCCTTTATTATATTTTCACAATAGCTATGGGTTATGGCTTATTGGGAATTATTTCCTAAAGTTGGTTCGTTGATTATGGAAGTAACAATTCGATGTGATTTAGGGTTTCACACAAAATAGGGGTTCAACTTTGGTTTTTACATTGGCTGGCAAATTGCGTTTGGTTTACGCTTTGATTATGGTTATTTCAAAATTTCTCAAAATTGAAATTGTTTAAATTAAAAAAGGTGAACTTTTAGATTCCAAACCATAAAATGTTATGAGTCATTGGGGTATTTCTTTTATAATAAGTGATCTCTTATTAAATTGAGTTGTAAGAGAGAATTTTTCTTTATAAATTTGGAAAAGATTTACAGCATATTTTTCTAACTTCATTAGGTGGAATAAAACAGCTATTTCGCTCTTACAAAGTTTTTCTTCTCATATTTAGTTTACAGAATAACTATTATATAAAAAATTTAAAATTACTATTAGTTGAGGAAAAATAATTTCTTTTACAAGATCAAAAAAATAATTTTGTTTTATTTCTCTTTTTTTTTTTGCCCTTTTTCTTTTTATTTTTAAGAATGTAATGATTCATTTTTTTTTCCATTTTATGGTTGGTTAAATGTTATTACACAATTGGTTTTAATGTATTGTTATTGTTATTATTTTGTTTCCCATATAAATTAAACATAGAGGCATACTTACATATATTTATTTAAAATTTTGCGTGTTTTAATATATTATATAAATATAATTTTATGAAGCATGTCCATGTAGTTGTGCTGTTTTAGGTTTAGTTAAATCCTTTATGGGTTTG
>JBBMOL010002444.1:0-24426 GCA_037954665.1 Laguncularia racemosa | reverse complement strand
TTTTGTCTTGTCACTAGTTTTTTGATAACTTGGTGTATATACTAATGTATGCGCAACCACTAAATCAGAATGGTATTCTCGTTTATTTTAAGCATAGGGAGTATGAAAAAAAGAACTTTCTATTTATTATTAATTATATGATTATGCTTTTTGCCTTTGACATGTCTTACTTATCGTGTATCCGTGTAAATGGCTATAAACCCAAAGGCCTTTGTGGATAACAATCACAATATCACATGTCATTAGCATTTTCTCATCTTCTCCTCTGATCTGTTGAGAAGGAGCCAAGACCTATGATAAGTCCACTGGGAATATTTGCGAAAAACTTGAAGAATTTGAGTGCAGGATAATTTATTTAGCTTGATCCAAATGGTTTCCATGACTTTTAACATTTCTTCTTATTTAACATGATAGTTAAGAAATGACGCAGCGCGGAAAGCGAAACGAAACGAATTCGAATATGGATTAGTTTCACACAACAAAGAAATACTCTTTGATGCAAATCTGGTTGCGCACAACCGGGAAAAAGAAGAGAATTCTCTCACGAAAATGTATTTGATAATAAAACAAAACGTAACCCTAGCATATCTGACAAGAGGGTATTTATACTTTCCCGTAAAATGTCTAAAAAAAAAGAAAATCTAAGCGATATACGTGGAAATAAATAATAAAATACACGTTTATAACCTGTCGCATACACGGCCGTGTATGTTTCTGGGAACAAGTGACAAGCCTAGTACACGGTCTCATACACAGCCGTGTCTCTAAGCCGTGTATGACTCTGTGAAAGTTCCCAACCGGATGCACGGCCATGTGCCAGGCCCGTATATGTAAGCCGTGTATGTCTCTGTGGAATATCCCAATCGGATACACGGCCGTTATACACGACCGTGTATATAAGCCATGTATGTCTCTGTGGAATATCCTGGTCAAATACACGGCCGTGCTTCTGCCCGTGTGTCGAGGCCGTGTATACTTCTGTGAATTCTTCCAACAATACACGGCCGTGGCACAAACCGTGTGTCTGCCCTTGCCTCGTGTGTTTTCATCATTCTCCCCCACTAATGAAGAACTCGACCCCGAGTTCTCATTCGGATATAAAGGTGTATCATCGGAGTGAAAAGGTGAGAGATCCGCAACATTAAAAGTGCATGAGATATTCATATCTGCCGGGAGTTGTACAACATATGCGTTGTCATTTATCTTATGTACAACTTCATAGGGTCCGTACTTCTTGGGTTAAAGTTTCCCATATTTCCCTACAGGGAAAACACTCTTTTCGAGGTAAACCATGACCTGATCGCCCATGCAAAGAGCTTCTTCCGTCTATGCTTATCTGCATCCCCTTTGTATCGTGTATTGGACTTCTCTATCTTTCGTTTAACTTCCTCAGTAGTGGCTTGGTGTTGTTCCGCCATATGTTTAGCCGCCACATCACCCACCATGTCCTTGGTAATTTAAGCAAGTCCAGCGCATGTTGTGGTGTCTTGGTGTATACTACCGAGAATGGTGACCTTCCAATAATTCGGTGGACGGAACTATTGTAAGCGAATTCAGCCTGAGCCAAATGCTTGATCCCACTGTCCCGGCTTCTCGCAGCAAATGCTTCTGATGAGGTTTCCGAAGGTCCTGTTAGTTACCTCGGTCTGGCCATCGTTTGAGATGAGCGGTGCTGCTGTAATTCAATGATGAATCAAACATATACCAAAGAGTCCTCCAAAAATGACTGAGGAATTTGCTATCCCTGTCGGAAGTAATGACTTTGGGACTCCATGCAACCACACTACTTCCTTGAAGAACAGCCGCGCAATAGCCCGTGCATCTACGGTCTTCCTGCAGGGAATGAAATAAGCCATCTTGGAAAACCTGTCTACTATAACAAACACGGAGTCAACACCTCGTTGGGTACGAGGCAAACCCAATATAAATCCATCGATAGGTCCTCCCAGATGTTCGATGGTACGATAAGAGGAGTATAGAGGCCCGTGTTTTGGGATTGCCCCTTAGACACTTGGCAAATGTAGCATCTTTCCACAATCCGATACACATCTCTTCTTATCCGAGGCCAAAAGTATCTTTCAGTTACTGCGGCTAGGGTCTTATCTCTACCCATATGTCTCGCCAATCCTCACCATGTAGATCCTGGATAAGCTTTTCCCGTAAGGAAGTCTCAGGAATGCACAACTGATTCCCTTTCATCAAATACCCCTCATGGATATGATAGTCGTCACACGGTTCCCTGTTGGTACACTTAATCCAAGTGTCCTTAAAGTCGCTATCATTTTCATACAAGTCCCTTAGCTTCTCAAACCCGACAATGTCCGCACTTAAAGTAAGTAGGACATTCGCTCTTCTACTCAGGGCGTCTGCGACCTTGTTTTGCACACCCAACTTGTGCATCAATCTGAAAGGAAATCTCTGCAAGAACTCAATCCATCTGGCGTGCATGTCCTTACTAATTCGAGTCTGACCACTCAAGTGCTTAAGAGCCCCACAATCCGAATATAAAATGAACTCTTTTCCAACCAAATAGTGCTCCCACACTTTAAGGGCCCTCACCACAGCGTAGAACCCTTATCATATGTAGACCAAGTCCTCTTAGCTTCACACAATTTTTCACTGTAAAAGACTATTGGTCTTCTCTCTTGTGAATAGTATTGCACCAATTCCAACCCCACTGGCATCGCAATCCACCTCGAACAATTTATCAAAGTCCGGTAGCGCTAGTACGGGAGTGCTACACAATCTCTGTTTCAAGTCCATGAAGCTTGATTCAGATTCTTCGCCCCATTGGAACTTTCCCTTCTTCAAGCATTCAGTTAGGGGGGCAGCAACAGTACTAAAATGCCTAATGAATCTTCTGTAGAAACTAGCTAGGTTAAGGAAACTCCTCAATTCTGTAATAGTTCTAGGAACAGGCTATTCTCTAATCGCCTTCACCTTCTCATCATCCACCATCACTCCTTCACTACAACCACAAACCCAAGGAACAATAGTCGCCTTGACATAAATGTACACTTTTTAAGGTTAGCGAACTTTAGATGCTCCAAATGTTCTTCCTTAGATTTACTAAATATTAAAATATCATCAAAGTACACTACAAGGAAACGACCATTGAAAGGTTTCAATACCCGATTCATTACCCTCATGAAGGTTCTCGGTGCGTTACTCAACCCAAATGGCATCACTAGCCACTCATACAGCCCCTCCTTGGTCTTGAACGCCATTTTCCACTCGTCTCCAGGACGAATCCGAATCTGGTGATATCCACTCCGCAAGTCTATCTTGGAGAAGATAGTAGCGCCACTCAAACGGTCCAACATATCCTCGATGCGGGGTATAGGGAATTTATACCCTATGGTAATCTTGTTGATAGCTCGGCTATCAACACACATCTTCCAGCTCCCATCTTTTTTGGGAGTTAATAACGCTGGAACCGCACATAGGCTTAAGCTATCTCGGATGAAACCTTTGTCCAAAAGCTCTTGGACCTTCTCCTGTAGAATCTCGGCTTCCTTGGACTCATCATGTAATGCGGGAGGTTTAGGAGACTAGCTCTAGGCACCAGGTCTATCTGGTGTTGAATATCCCTCAGAGGGGGTAGTCCCTCGGGTAGGTCGTCTGGAACCATTTCCTTGAACTCCTCAAGAAGATCTTTCACTGCCCCTGGCACTTCTTCATCAAGTTCCTCCCCTCCTTCGGTCACTCCTTTCACGATGAGAGCGTTGCACCACTCGCGACTCCCTTAAGTCCTCCATCACTTCCTTCTCAGATTGAGTGACAGTTAAGAATGAACGACTCTCAACCTTTTTTCCTTTAGCACGGCCTTCCCTCTTCAACGGCAGCAAGGTGTATTTCACACCCTCCTTCTCCAACCTGTAGACGTTTTCTTTGCCCGCATGTTGTGCGTCCACGTCAAATTGCCATGATCTCCCGAACAAGATGTGGCAAGCATCCATGTCTACGATGTCGCAGAATGTTTCATCGCGGTACTTCCTTATTGAGAAAGGTACCCTGTATCTCTCCTTAACTTCAATTTTCTCGGCGGCCTGATCCAGCCAATAGTGTATGGATTCGGGTGCTTCTCGATGGGCAGCTGCAGTTGTTTCACAACCTCTCTTCCTATGATGTTCTCGCAACTGCCGCTGTCGACTATTAGTTCAAACAATTTTCCCATGATAGTACACCGCTTACGAAACAAGTGGTGTCTCTGCGTGATCTCTTCTTGCTCGGGGTGAGCATCATGCGCCGAATTACATATGTTGGTTCCGCTGTTTCTTCTTCTTCCTCATAATATTCTCCCTCTTCATCAGGTTCACAGCATATCTCCTCATCATCTTCCCTATCGAGGATGTTGACGCTCTTCCTCGCTGGACATTCGTTTGACCGATGACCCGGTTGGTTGCATTGGAAACATTTGCCCAATATGGGTTTGGCATAGGGATTGTTCTGTCTTTGAGCTCCCTTCGGCTCCATCGGCTTCTTCCCCTCACTTTTCTCTTCCCTCCTGGACATGTCCTCTGTTGGTTTATATGGAGTAGTCCTACTTTTCTCAAATACCGGCCGACTACCACCACCCACAGCTTCGCCTGCATATCCCTTCCGCCCTCCTCCATATCTACTCCCTTGTTCCTGCAACACAAGTTCAGCTCGGAGAGCCAAGTTCTTGGCTTCTATAAGGGTTCTCACCATCGTAACCCCAATCTTGTCTTTAATTTGGAGCTTCAGTCCTTCTACATACCTTGCAACTTGCTGACCTTCGCTCTACCTCAAATCATCCGCTCCGCCAACCTCATAAACTCCGTCGTATACTCATGCACGGAGCGTTGTCCTTGGCGGCACCGCTGATATTGTTGGAACAATATTTGCTCATAATCTGGTGGGGAGGAAATCATGTTGCAGCAACTGCTTTATGCAATACCATGATCTCACCGGGTGTTTTCCTTCCCTCTGCCTCCTACTTTGTAGCCTCTCCCACCACGCTGAGGCGCCACTCTTCAACCTGCATGCCACCAGCCTTACACGACGGTCCCTCGAGAATTTCCATGTAATCGAAGAACCGGTCCACTTCCGTAAGCCAATCAAGGAAGCCATCGATGTTGAGGCTGCCATCGAACCATGGGATGTCAACCTTCAAACGATAGTCTCCCCCATCCCCTTGATCATAGCCTCCACGGTTCCTCCTGTAATCACATTCTCTAGGATGGTTCCCATGATGAGCCATCCGATGACCACCACCTCTACCACCACGCCCTTGCCGTGGCCTACTCCCGTACATGTCATCACTTTCTTCACTGGACTCCTCACTCTCCACACGCCCCCACCTGTTCTCAACGATAGGTCGGATCACGCGTCCCCCGAATTCCTCCACCGCACGTAGTGGATTTCTGCCAGCACCTCCAGCCCTATTGGGGTCCACCACCAGAGCATCGAAACGCTCGATCAGTTCATCAAGGCACCATTCCATACGCCCGACCTTCTGATGCATAGCGTCAAACTCTGCCCTTAGAACCCATTGATGGTTCCCTTGAAACCTCGCCTCTTGAACACCGTCAAGAACACGACCGCTATCATCGCCTTGATGAGTTGACATCTCCACAAGAAATAGCCTTGCTCTGATACCAACTGACGCAGCGCGGAAAGCGAAACGAAACGAATCCGAATATAGATTGGTTTCACACAACAAAGAAACACTCTTTGATGCAAATCTGGTTGCGCACAACCGGGAAAAAGAAGAAAATTCTCTCACGAAAATGTATTTGATAATAAAACAAAACGTAACCCTAGCATATCTAACAAGAGGGTATTTATACTTCCCCGTAAAATGTTTTAAAAAAAAGAAAATCTAAGCATACACGTGGAAATAAATAATAAAATACACGTCTATAACCTGTCGCATACACGACCGTGTATGTTTTTGGGCAAGCGACAAGCCTAGTACACGGTCTCATACACGACCGTGTCTCTAAGCCGTGTATGACTCTGTGAAAGTTCCCAACCGGATGCACGGCCATGTGCCAGGCCGTGTATGTAAGCCGTGTATGTCTCTGTGGAATATCCCAATCGGATACACGGCCGTTATACACGGCCGTGCATATAAGCCGTGTATGTCTCTGTGGAATATCCTGGTCAAATACACGGCTGTGCTTCTGCCCGTGTATCGATGCCGTGTATACTTCTGTGAATTCTTCCAACACTATACGGCCGTGGCACAAACCGTGTGTCTGCCCTTGCCTCGTGTGTTTTCATCAAGAAATTGCTTCTTGTGGAAAAGGCGAGGAATTCGGGCTCTATATCCAAGGAAAACTCTTAAAGAAGAGTTTTTAAAAAATAAAATTAAGGTATGTTGTGCTACCGTTTTAACATGGTTCTTTTTGGACTGGGATTTGGTCTCTAACCACATAGCTAGATTTCGAAGAAGCAGCACCTTTAAGCATAGCCTACGGTTAGAACCTGCTTATAATTTTTTTCTTTAGATATAGTCTTAGGAAGTCTAGAGTTCCTCCATACTTGCTTACTTAAGGAAAGCTCTCTCTCGGATTCTCTTCTAGAATGATGAAGTGTAATTTCTACATTGTAGCTTCTTGGGTCAACTCTAAATGTTCACATTTGTTGCAACGTCCCTAGCAAGAATCCACATCACCCTTAATAATGCTTGTGACAGACTTGTCTAGTGGATACTCTTGATAATTACAATTTAAATAGTCGAGGTACTTAAACGAAAAAAAAAAAAAAAGTTCAAGTATTAGAATGAACATTTCCTAGGGTTCAAGTACTGCTGTAGGCATTATCCCCATAATGTTGAGATATTCAACAAAAATTAGGTAAAGGTATAATTAATAAGACATATTCGTTAACCATTAAATGTGTTTTTGATGGCAGTTTTATATAATAAAGTTCTATTATATTGACACATGGTAGCCAATCCCGCATAGTTGGTATCCATGGATGTTCACCGATATTAAGAAAATTCTTGATGGAGGGATTGAATGGAGAAAATATAGGTGCAAGATCATCGCTTAAATTGTTCCTAGGTCATAATTATCAATTGAGGGACTGCGTACAAAAAAAGATAGAGGGATTGATTAGAGAAAATATAGACACAAGATCATCACTTAAGTTGTTCCTAGGTTCATAATTAACAATTGAGGGATTACGTGCAAAAGAGATAAAGGGATTAACTGCAGAAAATATAGGCACAAGATCATCACCTAAGTTGTTCGAAAGATCATAATTATCAATTGAGGTATTACGTAAAGAAGGATATATAAGAAGCCGAATCAATTAATGGGTGACTGGACATGACCCATTCTTTGATAGCTATCGGGATATATTGGTTCCGCAACGACTTGGGTGAAGAAAATTGGATGAAATGATGAGAAATACAAAGTTATGAAAAACCAAGACGGAAGATGCGACTGAATTGGATGGGAGCTTGTCACGGATAAAATACTCAAGAGCCCCGAATTGTATTTATTAGAACACATTACATAAAACACGTGATAACTATAGGTGACTTCGGTAGTAGGTTTTGAAACCTTCCATTTCTTTATATGTATACTTTGTTCATCGTTTCAACTTTGCTAACCTAAATATTAGGCTCGACGAGCAATTTTTCGAACAAAAGAACCGAATGATGCTAGTTTATTATTATTATTTTGCCACACTAGTTTATTAAGTTCGGAATTCATTTTCTTAAAGAAAATCATATCTGATTAATACTGTGCAAAAGGACTTGGAGAGGCAGATAATTTTGTCGTATCACGGACACTGCCGGACGGACATGAATTACAGCATAGACAGCTCAGCTTGTTTTCCTCGTTTTGAAGAAAGAAATAAAAAAAAAAAAAAAAACCATGGAACCGTTGTTTTCAACTTTTCACGGTTGTCCGGTGGCAGCTTTTCCGTATTTAGTTTCGTGAATCCACTTCACTTGGCTGCTACAGTATCCAGTACAACTTCGTGACCGTGTTCGCTCATACAGAATTAAATTCTTCAGTAGATGGAACCAAAAGTTGGGTGCGTGACAAGACTAGTCATCTCTGGAACCACTGTCTTCTTCTGGCTTTTGGCTGACTGACATTGCGTTTCAGGAAAATGAGTGGAGAGGGATTAGTCTGTGTGTGAAACCCTGGAACCTTTGGATCCCAATGATCCAATCAAACATGATAACCCCTGTGAAATCATCATGCTTTCCTTCCCTTTCTCTCTCTTTCCTTGCTTCCAGCTAGTTAGTTCGTTCTCAACCTTCCAATTCCAGTTTCGTTGCGTTACTTTCCTGGAAAATATTTATTATTCCAAAAGTAGCACCATTATTTCTCATACAATTCACTTATTAACAGTCACGTCACGCAGAAAGGATAGTCCAGTTTTACAAGTAGAAGGAAACAACAGAGACAAACATCAAACACATTTCCATGTCCTTGACACACCCTTAGGTCTTAAGTTCAATCAAACAGTTGCAAAGCACAGTATAGTAATAGAGTCTAGAGAGATACAAAAATCCATGGATCTGAAGCATTCACCGGGTGCCACCAGTTGTTCAAGTGGGACCCTCGGGTGGTTGTGGGCAGCAGCTGCAGCTGCAACAGCTCCGCCGCAGGTACAGCATCAGCAGCAACAGCAGGATATGAGGCAAAGGGAGCTAGAGGAGGTGCTGGGTGCATATGGTATAAGGTACGTGACGGCAGCGAAGATCGCGGAGCTTGGGTTTACGGTGAACACGCTGGTGGACATGAAGGAGGAGGAAGTGGAAGAGATGATGAATAGTCTTTGTCATATATTTCGTTGGGAGCTTTTGGTTGGAGAGAGGTATGGATCAAAGCTGCCATTAGGGCACACAAGAGACGACTAGGGCTTCTCCCTCCTACTGTCGAGGATTTTCATGACTATAATAACTCGTCATGCACCAGGCGACGCCTCTTGCATCCGCCGTCCGACGCTAATGCCCTTGATACTCTTTCACAGGAAGGTCTGTATTTTTGTTTTTCTTTGTTCTTTTTTGCCATAATAATAATGGTTAAAGAAATTTTATACTTTATGCATTTGCTTTTCAGTAGCATATAATCACTCTTTTTTCTTTTTTCCCCCCACAATATATAGTCACTCCTTAATTTGTGAAAAGTTTCTTAAGTTTATGCCTTATTATGAAACAATTAAGACTAGAATATAGTTTTTAGAACAACACCGCGGCTGTGTAATGGGTGTAAAAAAAATGGCAAATAAATTATATATAGATTGTAAGACAAAAAATAGGGTTTTTCTCCATTATGGTAGTTTTAAATTTATGCCAAAAAAAAAATTCTGTTATAGTAGAAAAATTTAAATAAATGTCATATTCCAACCACGTATACATGGAAAGGGGCATAAGAAAAATAGTAGATAAATAAAACAAAAGTGTTTTTGTTACTGTTGTATTGATTTAAGCGGGGCTGTCTGAGGAACCAGTGCAGAAAGATAAAGATGGTGTGGGAACAGGAAGCGGGCAGGCAAAAATACCAGAGGAAGAAGCACCGTCGGAGAAGAAAAGTGGAGTTTGTGGAAACAGATGGTGACAAAACAGATATTGATGATGGAGAGGACCACGATGTGGGAAAATGGCCAGGATGATGATGAGGAGGGAGACCTTAAGACAGCGGGACACACCTTTCATCGTAACCGAGCCGGGAAAGTGGCGCGCGGGGAAAAAGAAAAGGCTAGATTACCTTTTCCATCTCTTTTAGCAGTGCAGGGAATCTTGATCCAAGTTAGAAAATTGCTAGGAAAGAGCGAAAAAAATGCCCCACCAAGGTTTGAAATTTTTTAATAACCTCAGCGATTTGTTAGTTACTCCCTTTTGGGTGGTACAAGACCAATTGAAATTTGAAACATCAAATTTATGATAATGGTTATTAGGTTGTTCATGTGGTGCTCTGAATGGCTACAGGTAACGAACCAAGTTTCAGATTCGCCAAGAAGGCAGGAGCGAGTTACATAAACAAGCCCAAGATGAGGCCTACGTGCACTGCTATGCATTGCATTGTCTGGACGAGGAGGCATCCAATGCAATTAGGAGAGCATTCAAGGAGAGAGGGGAAAATGGGGGAGCATGGAGGCAGGCATGTTACAGGCCACTGGTCGCCATTGCGGCCCGCCGAGCTAACTGGGATATTGATGCCATTTTTAACGCCCATCCACGCCTTTCTTTTTGGTATGTGCCCACCAAGCTTCGCCAGCTTTGTCATGCCGAGCGCTCCTCATCCACTTCTGTATCTCCGTCGCCCCCAGTGCCCGCGCTCACAATAGATCACCAGCATCATCTTTCCCTTCCTACCTCTTCCTACTGATGAGATGGCATTGCGATCTTTGTAGTGCGTGGACTGATTGATAGTACATATTTATGTATAGATGCAAATGCACCACTGTGCATTATTCGTCATGTGAACAAATCGTAATTGCCCAGACTTATTGCGGATGCTGCATGTTTCGGTTGTGGAGAAGGGATTACGTACGACGTTGACTTAATCATTTATGTGATATGCCCTTCTTTATTTGTGTCTCCAATAAGCAATGTCCATGAAAATAAACAACATACACAAAAGGTGCCCTCAAATTTGGGGTTAAAAACCATAAAACCCTTTAGGCTATTTCCGCTAATAATCGTGCCCATGCTCAAATAAGCTTGGTCATAAGCCTTTAGATTAAAATCTTAAGATTCATAGTGCTCACTGAATGCCGGAAGTTCCAATAGTGTCACAATTTATTTGAAAGTATTTTCTTTTATTGGGTTTTCAAATAACTAATTTAGTATCATCAGTAAATCGCATTTTGGTCTTGGAAGGAGATTAAGAGCCCAAACTCTTGCGCACATGAGTTGGTCTTATGTGCACTTTGAGTAGCGTGAGTCTTGCCACGTGAGCCGGTAAATGATTGAAGCGACGCATTTGAGACCCAAAAAACCATTGAAGTGCCTTGAGTAAGATGAAGTTTTTAATTCCTGAGGGTGTTATAAATAGGACGGAAATAGTTAAAGCTAAATCATGATGCGATACGGAAGAAGGCGTATGGAGTAAATGTGTAAACCTGCCCACTACATCGAGAAAACCTCAAAGGCATCATGATCATGCATTCAAATCAGTCGGCATTATAGATATGAAATGCAAAAGAATTGGGGACACAAGTGGGAGAAATTTGAAGTTCAAACCAAAATCTGACCGCTAAAATCACTATAACCCCTTGAGTTTCAGCGAAGGGAGGACAACAGATAACTCAATAATTGTCCAAAGCTTGAGAAAAGACAGAAATTAACTTGGATAGCCATCAAGGAATCGAGACTATATAAAAAGACAATATCCAATTCAAAGGGGTAAACGGGCAGGTTTAGGCAAAAAGATATTTTCATACTTTTTCAACCTTATTAATCCTAGACTAGCAGTTTTACATTTGAACATACTTTTACTCGGATGATTATGCCTTTTATTTTATTTACTATTTGCTCAGTAATTATCCATGTTCTAAACAACATCTATCTCAAGACGCGATGCTGCTAGTGTTTTAACACAAGTTATTGTACTAGATTTGAGTTGTTTCTCCTTGCTACTTGCAATTTATTTTTATTTGGTTTCATTGCTTATACCCGATCTTAGAAGTAAAAAGCAGGCTAATTTCGTTTATATTAGATCACTTAATTACCGATTCATCAAATCCTTGTGGCTTTAAGGTAGGAAAAGAAACCATATACCCTTTTTGGCCTCAAGGGAAGCCATTTTGTGTGTAACTCTTTATGATTCATTCGCTAATTGAATTACATGCAACAAGTCTTTTAGTGACCATTGTAAGACTGCTTGTTACAATGCCAGCATGAAGGTGTGTCATCACTGTCTCACAATAAGTAAACAATAATCATTCCCTACGGAGGGTGTTGATCCAAAGCAAACCTAACTATGGTTGAGCATCAACGAAATCAACCTAAACAAACTGATAACATATGGGTCTTAGATGATTGGGGTCATTTGTCAAACTTAGATACTGTTGTTGCTGCCTTTTTCCCTATGCTAAGCCTGGGCCAAAGGAGGGAATCCACGCATGATGAAAGTGACCTGCAAAAGAAGACACATAAGCTATCGGGAGCTTATCTTCGCATGTGGACTTTAATGTTTAAGTTAGTAAAGAGCACAATGAGGGAAGAAGCGATTGTCATAGTAGTATATTGAGTGCTAAAGTCTTCATTGGATATCTATAGGCAAGGAGAGGGGGAAGAGGATATGGCAAGTGCACATTCCTATGAGATATCTTGCTAGACTTAGAGGATAGACTTAGAGGATACATTAGAGAGAAAGTGGGATGTGATTCACTTGTCTTATCTAGCACAAATTTCCCGCAAGGCCAAACTTGACTTAAAGTATAGGCAGTTGAATTGAGCTTAGGGACTCATGGTTGAAAGACCTATTAATGAATACGCTCCTATTCAAAAGTTGAAGGATATCCTCATAAAATAATTATTCTTTAGAAGTTTAAACAATGGACGGTATTTATCTGTGAGTTGTGGAATAAACCGAGCTATATAGTTCAATATTTTTAAATTCTCTAATCTCTTTGATAGTATGTGGGGAAAACTTTTCTAATATGCCTTTTATCTCAATGGGATTGGACATTGAATGGTGTCAACTACTAATGAGATTGACTAAAAGGAGGCTAAATTACCTTAGCAAGTATGGACATTTAAGGGTGCCAATTGCTGACGTAACTGGACTTTCAAGAAAGTTGAGGAGTTTGCCCCCTTTTACCTTCATTGAACTGATTGCCCCACTCAGGCTAAATTTATTGAATTGGAATTGATCTCACTGGGCTCTCCTATATTCAATTGAGCTCAACTTTTGCTTTATCCATTCTAACTTACTTTGAACCTAACTAGTTAAAGGTAGCTCACTAATTGCCCACTCTATTAGGCTAGTTCTTCAGTCTTGGAAATGCACTTCCTATTGAGATGGACCCATTAATTTAGTAGTTTTTTTTTTTTAAAAAGAAATGAATAAAGCTTTTTAAAAAAAATTGAAAATTAAAAAAAAGGTGGTGTATACCATTAATGGTTACACCACGAATATAACAAATTACCTTGACCATACTCATGAGATAGAATTTAATGCATATTTCAATAAAATTACTACATCAACATTACATAAGATCATTGGTTGCATTACAAGCATTGGTGATTATGTGTGTGATAGAGTCTATGTTGCATGCATGTACATCATCTCAGTACGAACAATTCATATGTTGAGATGCCTGCTTTAATTTCTTCTCAAGTGGTAAGTTAAGTGCAACATGAAAATCCTTGGACATAATCTTGATTATGCTTTAGACGAACTTTGTCTTAATGAGGCCTCAACAAGCTATCGTTTTCCCACAAAGATCCCTTTGCACTAAGAGATGGATATTACAAATACTCAAAGGTTTCCATGATCAAAACTTAAGGTAAGTAGAGTTTTTCCTTGAAATGACTTGCTAACCTTCGCATTAGGACTAGGGGCAATCTTATAAGACAATCTCAACAAAACAACAATGTTGTTGTATTGTCTCATTTTAATTCTTTTGGAAATTGGTTCAACTTAGAGGGTAGTAGCTTACTTAAATTATCCCTTAAAGTTATGCTTGTAAGGGAATCAACCAGGTTATACACTTGTGCATGTTGCTCCTTCAACCAAACTAAGATTGGTTTTGTATTTCAACTCCCAGTCACTTTAATATGTGTCTAGCACACATAGATTTCTAGAGGAATGCCTTCTCTACAAGACCATCTCGTCGCACACACTTGCTTTCATGATGGAGGAATATTACATTTTCAATATTATAGAGGAAAAGTTCATGACCTTAGTTAGGAGGATAACATAAACATATTAAATTCTACACTGATAGGATTCATTGGGAACATCCCCTCCTTGAGGCTATAAAGTACTAAAATCCAACCTTTTTAGGGGATGACTTGAAGTCTTCTAAATAATATTTATTATTTTTATTAAGATTGTTTACGGGTAATAAGGAAAAACAACTATTTCTATGGGGTAAGAAAATTGACTTCGTACACCCTAAAAGATTATCTTCATGTTACAAACTCTATAAATGGGAAAAAGGCTAAATAAGTGTCTATATTTTTAAGTTTCACAAATTAGTGTCTAGAATTTAAAAAGTTGCAACTCAATGCTCATAAATTTAAAGTTGTTCAATTTAGTGCTTTTAATATATTTAGACTTTGTGGATGTTTAAGAAAAAACAAGTTGGTATCCACATAGTGTTTTTTCTTACACACTACAAAACTTAGTCTAATACCTCTAAAATAATGTGCCAAAGGTCTCTTCAGTTGAAAACTGTTAAGCACACAAGAGAGGAAAAAAAAAAGAAAAGAACAATAAGAAAGAAGAACACCTACTCCTAACGTTTTACTCTCAAATTTTATCTCTTAATTACTCTCATAACTCTCATTTACTCTTGACTATATGCTCCCAACAATCCAATTTGAACAAATTTATCAAAATTGAGTGTTCAATTGATATAAAAGAGAGTAGGTTATTTGATTAAAAAATTAGGGCTAGGGTTAAGGTTGCATCTTTTGGAGTGAATTGAGTGAGGAAATATTAAAGAGGCTAATGATGTTTTGCTAAGTTTTACTTTTATTTATATTGCCAATCTCGATCAACAGCACATTGGACACTAAGTAAAAACAAAATGACACATGGATGCCAGCTAAGTTATAGTTAACATTTGTTAACTCTAACACAAACAAGGGTACCAAATTGAGTAGCTTTTAAAATTATGAGTATTAAATTATAAATTTTGAAAATTTAGATATTAAATTACCTAAATTCAAAAAGTATAGATACTTTCCTTGCATTTTACGCCTTATAAATGGACAAGTAAATTGATTGCTACTATAGTGAAGATTGCAATTATAAAATAACTTCAGCAAACATGAAATTACGTGGAATAAGCTTTCCAACACATTTATGTGTTAGATCTAGGGACACATCTTATTCTGCATTCTCAAGCTAATGCAAACTCAATGCGAAACCATTATATGAAGAAGAAAAATGGAGTTTGTGTTGGGAAAATGCATGGACTTGCTCGGATGGTCAAACTAACCTCAAACCCACCCTCGCTAGTGCCTCTTTTACTTTTTGTATTGCAGTATTTCAAACCGCCAGCCTTACGGTATTACCCTTTGACGATTTCCACAATGGTGGCCCCCATTCCTTCTATTTTATCCACCAGAGTGGTCCTGTTGTGCTAAATACAATAAAATAACACATTTTCATGTGCCTATGAATTTTACTGATTATACATTGCCCGTTAAAAGTTCCAATTGTCGAGTTCCTTCCTAGGAGAATCGACCGGCCTGATATTATTATAGTCGTGCATGAATGTGATGGGCTGGGCTCCAACTCTTCCTGGAAGATGGAGACTTCGACTGGCAGGTCTTGCTAGGATAGGATCTTGCCTTCCATCTCCATGGAATCTTAGAACAGCGTCCGAATTGAGGAAGTAGAATCGGGAAAAAGCAGATGCACAGTGACGGGGTCAGACACATGATGGTGCATATCCTTGTGTTAGACTGGGCCAAGTGTCCCCATCGCTTCGTTGATCCTGTCGACACGTGGTGTTTCTCCATATCTCTGCTTTCTATTACTTCTCTGTTGCGGTTCGGCTGTTTCTTGCCACTCTCCGACCACACCGTCTTCTCCTGACAACATTTCCGTAACGTTTTCGACGCACTACGGTCTTTCAGCTGCTGTAACTTCCCCTGACATGGTATCTCTTCTCTTCTCCTTCACTTGAACTTTGTTCATAAACATGCTTTTGAGTAAATATGAGATGGTTATAGGAAACATTTCCTTAGGCATAAAGATCCTAGAAGTTCTTTAATTAGGGTGAATTTTCATATCCTGCCTCGATTTTTCTTGCATACATTACAACGATGTAGAGGTTTGATACATAGAATGGAAGAAATTACACAGAAACCATTAAGGATCCGCACGTACCGGAGATGCTAAAGAAAAAGTGTTGCATATACAAATGCTAGTTGCAATCGCAAATCGCCCTCCCTCGGGTAAAATCCTGGGTTCGCCTTTTCGGACCTGTGCAATAATCCGAAGCGTCTTACTGTAGCTGTACCTTGCTGAGTAAATATTCGAAACGTCTTACCTCATTATCTTAAAACCAGGTGAAAACATTTAACTTAATCTGGAAAACGTTGAATCAGAAAGTTCAGATTCATACTACTCCATTTCTTCCGGGTAAAGCTAGTTTTGGAAAATATATGGTAGCTGATACAGTACTATCTACAACTTTGTTTTTGATCATCTGATAGGTGTTTAATTTTCTTGATCAGGACAGGGAGAGCAATCGCTTTACTAAAAAAATTTGTGAAGTTTCATCTTTGAGGTCAGCGTTTAGACTATTTGATGCAGATTTCTTCACTGACTCTAAGGTATCTCCTGGCTAATGATCTTTAATTTTTATTTCAGATTGTTTGTGGTAAATTAGATAGCACAAAAAATAGTTTCAGTAAAATAGTAGAAATAGATGTGCTTTTATATTATATTTTTAATACTCCCTAAGTGTAAAATGAGGAATTAATTGAGGCCAATCATGTGTAATCAATTAAATCAAGAGCTAAAAGGATGATGCTTCTCCGTTCCCAAAAACGGTAAATTTAGTGATGAATTAGATAGTAACTTTAATAACCGAAGCCAAAGTTAAGCTGGTAAGGTAGTTGATATTTAATATCTAATACCTCATTTGTTTCTTACCCTCTACTCCTTTAGATCCAAGAGATTGAAAAGGGTGCCCTGGAGTACAATATTCCTGTTATCAAAGCCAACAGAGAAGCTGTTGCTCTTTCAAATGGTGGTTTGCAAAACCCATCCTGTTTAGTTTTTGATCCTAGCTGGAGCAGTGGAGAGCGTATCAACGGGAAAAGATTTGATTACCCTTCAACAATTGGAGTAAGAGACCGCAGAGTGATGAAGACATAGCATTTATGAGTGTATGTCCTTCAGTTTCATCATGTAGAATTATATGTAATTGCTGAGAATATTCTTGCTAAATAAATTATCTGGTATGATTGATCAGGTTATTGAATTAGGGGAACTCATAAGAACAAAGCAAATCACCTCTGAGGAACTTGTAGGAATCTTTCTTCAAAGATTAAGAAGGTATTAAGGCCACATTATACAGAAAGCTTTACTTATTTATTTATTTTAAAATTTAAATTTTCTTTGATTTTGTCATGTCCTTAAATTGTTAAAAGGTACAATGAAGTTCTTCAAGCTGTCGTAACGTAAAACCGATGAGATGGCATATAAACAAGCAAGAGAAGCAGATAATTTGCTTGCTAAGGGAGTTTATCTTGGTGAGTGTCCCCTATGCAGTTTGTCTTAGAGGCACTTTCTTTTTGCTCTTTCTCCCACCAGATATGTCCATAGGTATGGAATGACTGTCGGAATTAAAATAACTACCGTATATATTGGATTTATAAGCATTTGGTTGAAATTCGTATGTACCATGTATCAACCAAGTACAATAATGTTCACCATATACTATTGCCTACTAACTCAAAATTTCCATCTTCTGTGGGTTGGGTTGTAGATAATATACTTAAGACTTCTAAGATTATTATTTGTTGTGTTCATTAGGTCCCCTCCATGGAATTCCTTATGGTTTGAAAGATATCATATCTGTACCTGACTACAGGACAACATGGGTTCAAAGACTTTCAAAGATCAGGTTCTGGACATGGAAGCCTGGGTTTACAAGAAGTATGAAACTTCTATTTGATATTTCAAGTTCTTTATGGACAGCAAATTCACTGAAATGGAAATTTAATCGGTTTACGATCCTTTTCATAGGTTGAAGTTGGCAGGAGCAGTTCTAGTGGGAAAACTTGTTACTGGATCACTTGCATATGATGATATTTGGTTTGGAGTAGGACAAGAAACCCGTGGAACATTCAGGAATTTTCAACCGGTTCATCAGCTGGTCCTGCTGCTTGCACATCAGCAGGTACTGCTTTGGTCCCAAATCCAATCAAGCAGGCTTTCTCATTTCTGCACCCTAATTCATCCTTCTTGTGATCCTTATATTTACTTCCAAAATGATGGTTTGCATTAAGATATGAACCTCAATTGCTAGTGTGGTAGTTTTATATTGTTGAATACATCATGAACTCATTGTTGTTCTAGGATTGTGATTAGTAAGTTGTGTGGGTGCCAGTAAAATTGAAACAGCCGACTTTCTTCTTTGTTTAAAGGCATAGACAATAATAATGATGCTATTTTGGTTTGGTTTCTAAGTTTGTAACAAGCTATTTTGTTCAACCAGGCATGGTTCCTTTTGCAATTGGTTCAGAGACAGCTGGATCCATGACTTATCCTGCTGCATGCTGTGGTGTCACTGCACTGCGTCCTACATTTGGATCTGTTGGTCGGACTGGTGTGATGAGCATATCTGAAAGCTTGGTAATTGTTCTCTTCCTTTTGCTCCTATCTTTATCCTGTAAGACGATACTCATGGTATCCATGTTTATTTTTCTTTGATTAGGACAAGCTTGGTCCTTTCTGTAGGAGTGCTGCAGACTGTGCCATCATTCTGGATGCTATTCGGGGAAGGATTCCGATGACATCTCGTCAAGAGACTGCCTTTTGATGATCCATTTTCTGTTGATATAACAAAGCTTACAGTTGGATATCTGGATGATGCTGAGATGGAGGTTTCTCATCTCTGTATTTTGCAATTATTAACATGCCCAAAAAAATACTTGATTACTTAATTATAAAGTGATCATGGATTGACTTGAATCAGTCAGCGACTTATATATACCTCTCTGTTTTTGAATGGTTGTGCATATTTGTATCTTGGATACGTTCTTTGTTTGTAAATTCACCAAATTTTTTATTGGTGTATTGTCTTTCCCCTGCAGGTGGTTCATATTCTTTCTTCAAAGGGTGTTACTATGGTGCCATTTAAATTGAATTACACAGTTGAGTCTGTTCAAGGTATCTTGAACTTCACCATGGATATAGACATGTTGGCTCATTTTGACAAGTGGCAGCGACTAGGAAAAGATGATGAGTATGAAGCTCAAGATCAATGGCCTACTGAATTGCATCGTTCCCGCATAATTCCAGCTGGGACTATGTGCAGGTATGCTGTCTCAATATCATGTTTTTTACTGAAAAGGAGGGTTGCAAAATCATCTTTATTGCTGATTTTTATCCAAGCTTTTGAATGGCTGATAGGGGTAGCACGCATAACCTGCCTTTTAGTGCAACATTTTGGAAAAGAATGTTAATGTGAGAAATGATGAGCTGCAGGTGTAACGTTATGCACGATGAGGCAGCATTTTATATTGCGTAGTTTAAGGTACTTTTTGCAATTTGGGAAAAGAAAGGTTAAAAAAAGGAGGTACCCCAGGATTCTAATCCTGGGAAATGGAGCACTTGAGAATCAACATGTAAATTGATGCTTAGATGGAGGGAACAATTTGGAGGAAGAGAGGGGGCTGGCACATATTTACTAAGAAGCATGGACTTCAAAATAGTCCTTGTGATATGTGTTTTGTTTGTCTATTTACTGCATGCATAAGCTCAAGTTACAAACATGAAATGGAGGAGTTGGTAGTTCCCTATGAAGGCTGGTCAATCGTTGTCAGTTTGTCATGTTATCTCACACAATGGTATAGATCTGTTTGGATGTTTGCCTTCTGGAAGTTGATGTCTTCAAACTTCGTCTTACATTTCAGTTGAAAATGGTGCTCGCGTTTTGTAAGTGTATGGCCTTTCATGCTCACTTCTGCTTTTTTTAGACCATCTTGCGTTTCAGCATATATTGAGATAAATTCCTGTTTTGCATTATTACATGTCAGCTTACGAAGTATTTACTTGTTATAATGAAAGATTGAATGGTAAACCAGCTAGGAGCCGTTGACTGGTCATTGGTGATCGAGAATCATGTGATTATAGTCATCAGATATGAATTGTGAGATACCACTGCTAATAGTTTATAATTTTGTGAAGAAATTAATAACTTGGATGTGGTGAATACGTGTTGTTCTTGTCCATAGGCCAGAGAGCAAGACAGAAACTTATTCAGGAGGTAAAGGATAGTTTCACTGTTGATGCATTCATTGGAAATGCGACCGACTGGAGAAAGTTTGCTTGGGAAATCTAGCTGGGTTGCCCGTAATTGTTAACCAACAGGTTTTAACCAGCATATCTAAGGATTCTAATGGCTCAAAAAGAAGAAAGACAGTAACAACCGGTATATATGCCCCTCCGCAGAAGGATCACATTGTAAGTTCCTGTTGTTGCCATGTTTTCTCCTAAAAAAAAAAATAAAGCTTGCAGGTGGACCAGATATTACTAGATTTACGTGTCACTGTTTGGGTTTTTGCTCTCTTATTGGAAATGTAATGTATATTCACATCATTGCTTAATATGCTAGGGCATCTCGCTGTTTCATTTTCTGAGGAGTTAACGGGTGTTGCTGTCTTGTTGACATTCCTTCTCTCCTTGCAGGCTCTAGCATTGGCCATGGCTTATCAGTCTATCTCTGATCACCACAAGCAACGGCCACCAATTAACGAACTTTGACCGGATGACCTCGTAGAAGCAGAGTCACAATCTCAAAGAATATAAAAGTGCTAGCTAGATTATCCTTATCTAGAAAGTTTAAGAAAGTTCAATTAGTTAAGATTAGGCTATAATTACTATAAATAGTACATTTTGAAAAATAGCTTAGTTAGTTAAGGTTTCAGAGATTTAATTTCAGAATTTTATCTTTAGAAACTATTTCAAGATTTGTATTAGAGAAGCATAAAAATAAAATCACTTTCTTCTTTTTAATTCATCTTCTACAACATTATTGTTCATATCGAACACAACATCACTGTAGTTATATAGATTGTGACAACATTATTGTTCACAGCTGTGTTCTGTATCAACATAGTTGTTCTTCTAGTCTATTGCGTCTTTCATCTTTGTTGTTGTGACTCAGTTTCTTTGCCAATCATTCTTTTCACGGATTTCTCATATGGTATTAGAGAGGAAGAATCATGATGTTGAACAATATTGGAAATCCAAATGAAGACCAATTATTCTTTGATCCATATTTTATTTCTTGATTAGACAATCCTAATATGACGATCGGAAATATCATTTTAATGGAAAGAATTACTTATTGTGGAGTAGATTGATCAAGATTGGACTTCGGGCGAAGCTTAAACAAGGTTCATTGATGGAACAATAAAGAAACTTGATAAAACTTCTTATTTGATATAATTTGGTAGATGTGTTGTGACTATATGGTCAGGATTTTGGATTTTGAATTCCTTGGTTGCTGAATTTTCACAATTTTTCTATATACACAGTCTACTGAAGAGTTATGGTGTGAAGTCAAGGAATAGTAGGAACATTCTAATGGACCTTAGAATTCCATAATCAACGAGAAATATGTAATCTTTTTTAGGGAAATTCAACAATAGGAGTTTACTTTAACAAGTTCAGGAAACTCTGGGATGAATTGTAGTAATGAATCGTTGTACTTGTGATGTGCCTAATTCCACTTAAGCACAATCAAAAGAATCAAGGAAAAACACCTTAATTCACAAAACACAAACCGGGTTTAATGAGGGTGATTTCACGTGAAGATTTGATGGAAAAATGATGATCAATGATATAATTGTAATCTCTAATGATAATTTAACCAAATAACCACAATAAGGCTTGAGAATCACGTGGAAACAGATCAAAATGAAGCAACACAAACTGTGAATTCCACTTCCCTTTCAATACCAAATTCACGTCACAATGCACTAAAAATTGATAGTGAATTCAATAACTAAAAGAACAATCAATCTTAAAAAGATTGATGTCCACGAATTACAATAACCAATAAGTCCAAGAAAGATTCAAATCTACCATAGATATGACTCACTAGAGAAGAAATGAACAACAACAAAGATGAATCGATATTACTCACGATTTCTCCTTGTTGCACTCGCCACAATTCCAACTTATTGGGATTGAAATTGATAAGAGAATTTTGGAATTAGGAAACCCTAAGCTTCTCACGAAAATGTGAAGTGTTTTTCTGCAAAATTAGCCCCCTCAAACCTTCTCTTAAGCAAGTATTTATACTTGCTACTTCTAGGGTTAAAAGTGCTCAAAATTACAAGTTTGCCACTTTTAAGGTGGCTAACCCTAAATGAAAGTTACAAAGAAATAAAAGTGTCCCAAAACCAAAATACAACTAAAATAATTCATAAAATGAAAAATACATAAAAGAAATGCTCTTCATGACACCGATCTTCTATAGATCCATTGACCAACATCATCGCCGGTTCAGGTCGGTCCATAGATAACCCACAAGTTGAGTTTAAGTGAGTTTGTCCATTGCCCTGTAAAGCATGATAAGTAATCCTGTTGGAATATAAAATACATGAATAAGATAAAAGAGGTTAGTATATAAATAATTCCGGGGTCGATCTGCTCAAAATGGGCCTCAATGCCAAGATTTGAATTCCTTTGGTTCTTGCCCTAATGATAGGTCTTGTCGGATTTTTATTCCTATCAACTTGTGAACTAAAGGAAAAAATTATTGAATTTGAATCATGTTCCAAATTAATAAAATTCTTGATGGTATTATTAGTTTTCATACGAATTGATTAGAAGCCAAATATTAAGCATGAAACTATTGCCTAATGAAAATCGAACCTTTTATCTTGTCCAACAAGTGGAAAAATAGAAAGAAGTAATATGGGTTATAATAAGTGATTTTGATATGGTTGCATATTTTATGACTAAGAAAGAGGAAAAACAAAGGAAAAATGGATAAAAAAAAGGAAAAGGGAAAAGGAAAAGTGAAGATTTTTTGTAGGCATTGTAAAACAAAAGGGCATTGTATTGAAAATTGCTTCCAATTAATTGGGTACCCAAATTGGTCCCAAGTGAAGAAAAAACCAGAAAGGATCACGAATGATAGCTTTTTTGTAGTAATGCTGATATGAACTTGAACTTGTATACTCCTATCGATTTACCTTCTGAATTGATAATGGTCCTTGCAAATCAGGAGGACAGTATCAATTTGACCAAAAGATGGTTTATTCCTTATGCCAAAAATCTTTGAGAATGATTTGGCGGGAGTGATAAACATGGTTGAATATGCAAGTATGGCTCAAATTTATTCTTGTAATTTGGACTTAAAAAAATAATTCTATTGGTCATTAGATAGTAAATATAGGTGCCACTGATCATATGACTCCACATAAACATTTGCTTGAAAACCCTTAAAACTTTCCAATCCTATTTCAATCAAATTGCTAGATAGGCAATGTAAACTGTCTTTGTCAAAGGAATGTTAAGATTAACACATTCGTTAGTCGCCATGATGTGCTTTATGTTCCCGTTTTCCAAACATAATCCACTTTCTAAAAACAAAGCATTGAAAGACATTTGATCTGATTGCTAGAATTGATTCATTGTATTTTCAATTTCAGGACCTAAAAGCTGATGTTACAATAGCATCGACAATGAGACAAGAAGATTTATTTGTTGCAATTTGAATCCATGAGGAGAGCTTCTACACAATTAGACAGTATACCATAAAAAATTGGTGATGAACACTTGTAATAGAATAGATTCTTTACATTTGATACATTTCTAAAGGCTAGGTCACTCCTCAATATCAAAGCTTAAGCATCTTAATTTCGTGAAGATTCTAATAATTCTCATTTCAAAATATGATGTGTGCCACAACGCAAAATCACAGGACTTCCTTTTTTTTTTTTTTCCCTGTATTGATAATTCAACTATGTTCCTTTTCAATTACTTCACATAGATATATGGGGACCATAACATGTTTCTTCTTTAATTGGAGAAAATATTTTCTTACAATCTTAGATGATTGTACAGGTGTACTTAGACTTATTGAGAACAATAAGTCACAAGTAGTCACCTTACTAAAAAAATTCTTTCAAATATGTGAGCAATCGATTTTATGCACACACTAAAGATTATTTGAATTGATAATGGGGCTGAGTTCTTATCTCAACCTACGGTCTTTGTTTGCTAAAATTTTGGCATAGTTCATCAACGAACTATGAATTATACTCCACAATGCGCAAGCATAGGCACTTGTAGAAACAGCTAGAGCATTTGTTTACATACTAATCTACTAAAACAATTTTGGGGAGATTGCTTGCTTACTACTACCTACATGATAAACATAATGTCTAGTTCAAAATTGAAAAGGAAGACACATTATGAATTGTTATTTGGTTTATCAACTGAATTATGGTCATCTGAAAGTTATGGGATGCCTTTTGTTTCGTGTTAAATGTTTATCCAATATAGATAAGTTTCAATGGTAAAGGAAGTAAATTCATTTTCCTGGATAGTA
>JBBMOL010002443.1:0-24429 GCA_037954665.1 Laguncularia racemosa | reverse complement strand
AGAAAAAATACATAGTTTGAAGCCTTCTCGGAGTTCTTCAAGCCGCCGCCCGCCGTGACCACATCATAAAACCCCTACCAAGAGCGGTCTTTTAGGGGCAAAGTAACACCACCACTTGACTATCGCCCTCAAGAACCTAGGTTTCGACTCTTCAACCGCCTTCAATAGCCACCAGAAAGCCGCCATCAAAGGAGCTTTTAAACCGTTGTAATCCGACTCGATCTGACTCGATTAGAGCTGGACCTGACTAGCGAACCGCGACCCATATCTAGGTTAGCCGTTATTTATTTATTTATTCATTTTATTTATTATTTAGAATATGAAAATAATATATATTTAATATATATATATTATGAAAATTTAAAAAAGGGGGAATTATTTTTTTAGAATATGTTAATTAGAATTAGGTTTAGAGTTTTCTAAAAAAAAAATATATATGTTATTTAATATAATTAATAGATAATTAATAAAAATTAATACAAAATAAAAAAATTTAATTAATAAAAAATAAATATTTTTATCACTTAGAAAACTTTTTTTCATAAAAAAATATATAATTTATTTATTTTTTAAATTAGAGGTTTTAGTTTTTTTTTCAAATAAAAATAATAATAATAAAGCTTAGACTTAGAATTTTTTTGAAAAAATGTTAAAATGATAATAAACGTAAACCTAATATATTTTCATAATTAAAATCAAAAACAAGCCACTAAAGTTTTTATAAAAAGCAAATTACGGCCGGTTTGATCTCGAATAGTTGGTATATAGGCATCCTTATGGTACAATTATAAAAAGAATAAAATATTTTTTTAAAAACCATTATTAGTATAATCCTTATATCATTTTTTTTTTCTAATTTTTTATGTTAAAAGGATATTATAATATAATTCAGATTTCAAAAGGATAAGGTGGTAACTTAGGGTTTTAATAAGATAGCCCCCTGAGTCGAGAATCTCTGGTTTTTTCTTTCTTCTTCTTTTTTTTCATAAGAATAAAAAGAGGAGATTTCGTCGACTAGTTATTTAGATTAGAATTAATCCCTCAATTAATTCTAATTCCATAATTTTTTTCCAAACTCTAGTTAGGTGGCGACTCCAAATAAATAAAAACTTCATAGTTCAAGTCGATGATTTATATTGGATGAGCATAAGATCTAAATATAAATCGGATTAGGGAGATAATATAAAATTTTAAAATTAGACTCAACAAGGATCATATAAATTGGCTAGGAACAAATTGAAGAAGAGAAAAAGCAAATCATATGGAATAGTGTGATACATGGTCAAGTGCATGCTCGTGCAGAAATGCGAATGTGTGTAGAAAGGAACACAGACAATGGACACGCTTTTGTACTTGGGTATGTTAAATTATGGAAATACACAGAAAGGTATATGACCACAATACACGATTGTGTAACCCAACCGTGCTAAAGTACATGGCTTAATGTACGATTATGTACCCAAAGAAATTGTTTTAGTTGATTGATTTCCTCCCTATTCGAATTTTTGTTCAACTTAAACTTTAGTATAACCTTAGAATTTCTAAAAGAGTAAGAGAAACAATTCTGTAACGATTAAGTGAACAGAATTAAGTAATTTAGATGATACCTAAACTAGTACTAAGAATAAATTCTTTACATTTTAATAGATTATGATTTAACTACTAGCCAAGGATAAGTAGTGCATAAAAACACTTCTTTAGGCACGTGTAATCTTTATTGCTATTGTGATTGTTAGGATTGTTATGAAACAGGAATAACTTATAATGGATTGGATTAAACTAGTTGGTTATGCTTAGCTTGGCCTAGGGGTTCGTAATGGTAGATCTTTAGGAGGCATCCTAATGGTTCTTGTGTGACGTTGTCCCTAGTAGAGTCATGCATGGAAATAATCTAGGTAGATTTAAGGACTCATAGGTGTTAAGGCCCGTAGTGGCAGTTCCCAATACCGTACTATGTGTTCAGCATATATATGGTTTGATGGAACCATGAGTACTATTTATTGTTCTGTGAACTAAATAGAATAATAACCTATTGTATGATTTTTAATGTCTACATTGATGCATATGACCTAACTTATGCTTGATCATGCGCATGTATTTTGGATTATATGTATTAAACATTAGCACACCATTCAAAAATTATTTTGTTTTAGTTGCAAGTATAGATGAATACACTTCTTATGACAAGGACTTAGGGTCCAAATGTGCAAGAAGGGGAATATGTAAATTTCTACTATTATTATAATGATTAAATGAAGGAAGGAATTAGAGTTCTTTATATATATTGAATGGTTATTTCCATTGGAATATAAATAGACTAGTAAACTTCTAGAAATCCAATTGTTTTTAGACTTTGATTAAGAATGATTTACTAAGTTTTGTTTTTAAAGAGTTTTGATGGTTGTATGGGATTTACTTGAATCATTATGAATGTTGTTAGATAAATTATTCCAATTGTGAGTAACAAGCATTGCAGGTTTACATGAGATTAGCTAAGTTAAAAGTCTTAACGTGTATTTACTTGGTAAGGATATGTAGCGGCTATGATGTCTCGGGTTTTGAGACATTACAATATAACATTTTTTTTCTTTAAAAACATATATTTTATAAGCAAACAACAAAACAACAATCTTACATACATCATCCATTACTATTTACATGGTTGCATATGCTATCTGGTCTATTAACATTCATCCATCCATCAACACAAACCATAACCACTAAAATTCTTCGCTAACAAAGAAAAAACATTCAATGGAGGATTAACAAAATATAGTTCTTCATCTTCTATGCCGTGCATCATTCCAGCAAAAAATCAACAATGTTGCTAAGTTCTTGTGGTACAACTTCAGTCCTCATCTCCATTCGCAAGAGAGCTTTTCTTGCAATTTAGAATCACATGACAATATTTAATCGTTAGATTAGTAAATTTGTAAGCAAGCTCTTAGTTTATATTTTAATATGTAACTTATGTGTATTATATCAACATACTATTTAAATTATAATTTTCAAACCAAGTCGAGTTTGAAGCTTTATATGTTTGAGGGTGTGTTTGTTTCATAAACTCAAAAGTAATATGAAAAGGAGATGTTTTATTGACTATGATACAAATAAGTTGAGTATGCATGAAACGCAGTTAATTAAAAAGCAATTTCATTATTTTATCAAATGTATTCATGATGTTTGAATATTATTAAGGTTGAATGGATTAAGGGGGCCTGTTTTAGATATAAGTTAAACATGCTTTATATTTCTAAATATTCTCTTTTGTTCCCTTCTAAATTAGTAAATATAAGAAGTAAAAGATTCCTCATAGTTGAAGTACATGCGTCTTTAATAATCATAATGCAAAATGAGTTTGTATATGTCAATGCCTTGAAGTCAGAGGTATTAACATTGATTTGTTTTAATGAAATATATTAAATTCGATTCTCCCTTTTTTTTTTCTCTAAATGGTTGAGGGAAAAATTTATATGTATGGGAAGCTTTTACAAGATAAACTAATATAAGAAGGCATTATCTGTGTCATAGATGGGTGCCCTTTAACAATAAAGAACCCTCAAAAGGGCCTGATTAATTGCTTTTATTCTGTAATAGTAGATATAGAGGAAGAAAAACAAAAGATTTTTAAAAAGTATGAGCATATATTCACTTTATTTTATTAAAAGATCAGAAATATATTTGGGCAAATAAAATTATAAGAATAGACACTAGAAAAAAGAAAAAAAGGGGAAAAAAAAAGATCACCAAATATTTTTCATACATTAATTTGATAGTGAACCATTTCAACTTCAACTAAGTTAAAAAAATCTACATACCGTCCCACCAACTTCACTTCACATCTTCCAAATCTCAATACTCTTGAAGGAAATCATTAAGATTATCAAACTCCAATAATCCATCTTCCTTTTATTGGAAAAAAAAAACATCAAACAACCTAATCATGTTACTTAAAAGACTATTGACTCAAGATTTCACATGACCTTTTCCTATTTTATAATGTAAATAGTTTACGCATTAGGTAACTATTAATTAAAATGCTTACTTTGGTAATGGGACCAAGGAAAATACGATAGTACTAACGGTGAGAATGAAAAGCCTAATTAAATGTTAAAAACAGAACAATAGGAACATGGTTTGAGGAAATCTTTTCCCTTTCTTTTTTTCCTTGATTCCTTCTTCCATATGTTGAATGAATATATATACACGAGAATGTTATCTATTCCTTCCTAAATTTACTCCTACACATTAGCTAAGTCAATAACAAGAATATCTCCAAATATCTATCTACCTAAATTACAAAGATACAGATATCACAATCGTGGAGAGCCGTCAGGAGATACACGACCGTGTACTTTGGTCGTATACTTTATGTACGTTTCTGTGCATATTTTGACAGGGGATACACGACTGTGTATTTTCTGTTCGTTTCTGTGCACATATACACGACCGTGTACTTTGGCTGTGTTACTTTCTGTACGTTTCTGTGCACATATACAAGACTGTGTACTTTGGTCGTGTACTGTTTTGTGCACTTTCCGACCACATACACGATTTGATATCAATAACATCATTCTCAATACCCTCCCTCAAGGTGGAGCGTGAGGATTACGAATGCTTATCTTGCGAAGAAGAAATTGAAATTGCTCCCGTCCTAAAGCCTTTGTCAGAATGTCTACCAACTGCTCATTGCTGCGAACATAAATGGTTTTGATCAGTCCAGCTTGTAGTTCATCACGTACGAAATGACAATCAACCTCAATATTTTCGTGCGTTCGTGAAAAACAGGATTTGCAGCAATATGCATTGCAGCTTGACTATCACAAAACACGGTAGTAGATTGACCATGATGCACGCCTAAGCACAACAACAATCCTTTAAGCCATTTTAATTCACAAACCGTGGCTGCCAAAGATCGATATTCTGCTTCCACTGAAGACGAGAAACAGTATGTGTTTCTTGGTCTTCCATGAAATTGGAGAGTTTCCAAGGAAAACAAAATACCCTGTAAGTGATCTTCGAGTCAATGGACAACCTCCCCAATCCGAATCACAATAGGCTGTCAACTCAAGATTTCTCCTCAACTTTCAGAAGAATACCTTGTCCAGTACTGCCTTTCAAATATCGAACTATACGCAACGCTGCATCCCAGTGTTCTTTTCTTGGTTGTTGCATAAATTGAGCTAAAATATGAACACCATACGATAACTCAGGTCTAGTGATAGTTAAGTAAATCAAGCGTCCTACCAGCCTTCGATATTGTTCAGGATCACACACCAATTCACCTTTGGCAAGTGCTAGGTGGTGATTTTGCTCCATCGGAGATTGTGAGGGCTTAGCACCTAGCAACCCAGCTTCATTAATGATGTCTAAGGCATATTTTCGCTGACAAAAAAAACATCCCTTTGTCACTTCTACCCACTTCAATACCTAAAAATACTTAAACCCTTTAAACCCTTCCCAAAAAAAACAACGATTCAAATATGTTTTTAACCATCTATCAATGTGATTCATTCCCCAGAAATAATGATATCATCTACGACCCAAGCAGTAAAGTGCACTTTATCTGCATCAAAGAAAACAAAGAATAATCTGAACGAGATTGACAAAAACCATACCTTTTTAGGCTTCAAAATTTTTGCAAACCAACATCGCGGTCTTGTCGTAACCTAAAGGACTTCTTCAAACGACAATTTTTCCCCAGTTGATGGGTATAAATCCAGGAGGCTTTTTTATATAAACTTCTTTTTCAAATCCCATGAAGAAAAGCTTTTATGGACATCCATTTGATGTATTTTCCCCAATTTAGCCACTACCAGAAAGAATGTACCATCAAAAACCTTTTTTCTATGGGGCAAAGGTTTCTTTGAAATCTACCCATTCAACTTGTTTATTTCCGAAAATAACCAAACGGTTTTGTACCGCTCAATTGTCCCATCAGAATTATATTAATTTGATACCCCTTGCTCCCATTGCTTTTTTCCCTGGGGTAATTCAACTAATATCCAGTTCTATTCGCTCAAGGGCATAAATTTTTTTTTGCATACTTCTCTCCAGCGTGCACCCTTCACCCTGATGGAAGAATTTTTGGCTCCAATGCCTTTTTGGCTGCTAAGAAACCTTGTGACGGGGGTGAAAATTTGTTTTTAAATTTTGAGCTAAGTAAAGGGGCATATTAGGATGATGTTTTTTTGGGCTGAACCTGCAGGGGGCTATTACTGTTCCATAAGTTCACAATTTTTTTAAACCCGTGAAATTTTCTTAGAAAAAAGGGCCCACGCCCCAAGGACCGACGAACCTTGTTCAAAACACTCTCCAACTGACCTCTGGTGATATATCACCCCCCTAACTTCAGCTTTAAAACATTTTGAGCATCATTCAACGCTCGGGTTTTTTCATTACAAGTTCTATAGTTCCTTTTCTACTGTCCCAATCAAATTTAGTTTCTCCCTCGTCAACCCCCAAAATTTTTTGAGAGTGCCTGCATACCTTGTTCATTTTCACACGCACTACAATGGATACTCTTTTTTCATGAAAAACTAATCCCGAGCACAAAATAGCGTTGTGTTTCCAAATCATACAATCCCAAACCCTTTTCTGTCCAAATGGATATCCCACAAAAAAAATTTTTATATTCGATAGCAAACTTATCCTTTTCCGTTTCAAACCCCTTTGCATAGCACAAACCCCCAAATGTACAATTAACGATAATCATCGTTTACCATAAAAAAATTTCAAAAGGTGATTTTCCTCCAAACACCGGGAAAGGATGCGATTGATCAAATATCCAGCTGTAAACACACATTCCCCCAAAACTCAATTGGCAAATTAGCTTAAAATCGCAATGTCAAGCTACGTTAAGATATGTCGATGCTTTCTTTCTACTCCCCAATTCTTTTGTGGTGTTCCAACACACAAAGTTTGATGATTATCCCATTGTTCAAAAATAATTTTTAAAGCTAATGAACTCATTTCCCTTTATCGCTTCTCACTATCTTAACGTTCTTATCAAACTCCCTTACGAACCATAAAACAAAATTTTGCAGGATGCATCCTACTTCTTTTAGCAATCAGCAAAAAATTTCCACACACATTAAAAAAATCACAAAAATTGTGGGAAAAGTAACTTGCTTTAGGGGAATAGGATTCATAAGGCCCCAAAAATCAAAATAAACAATTAAAAACAATTCACTAGCTCTACATACAGAAAAAACATACTTCGGGTTTCTTTCTTTAAACAAATCACAATCTTTTTTTAATCTAAGAGTCTTATTTTCGAAATTTAAGCCTACAACTTTGTTGTGGATGCCCAATTTTTCTAGCCAAAGTCATCAGAATCCGGGTCCAGACTGAATGCCGAACTGGTGGCCCTTCTTAAAAAATATAGCCCCTTCAACGTTCACCTGCTCCCAAACCCATACGAATGCGGTCCTGTATCAACAAAGCTTATCAGTGAAAAATACATTTCTTCCGATTTGGCAAATAATTGTGACACAAAATAAATTGCAAATGCAATCCCGGGGCGAAGAACATTATTTTTGAAGTTCTTCCCCCAACAAACAACCCTTCCCGCAGCGCCAGCACTTGTTCCCATTAGGTAACCCAAAGACAACCTAAAGTTTCTTAAGCAGATTTAAAAACGAATTCCCGTCATATTTGCGTACTCCGAATCAATTTCCAAATAGTATTTTTCCCTTTCCCGCATTTCTCACTATTTACTCCCCGATTTGTAAGTGTTAGCATGCCATAACTGCTGCCCATTGTTCATTGTCAACGGCCAGGAGTTGCAACTTCCCTTGTTTCTGTGTTTGGCCCCCAATCACTTAGCAAATAACTCAGCACCGCCCCCTTTCCCCTTCCTTCATCTTCCCCGACCTTTGCCCCCCAACTGTCTTCCTCCCTCTACCAACTGCTTTTGGCCGATTACCCCCCCCAAACGGGGTAACCTATAAACTAAAAAACATCTCGCGGATCATGCCCTTTTATTGCAATGTTCGCAACGCTTTTGTCCTTGGTTCCTTTATTATTTGGGCCTAAAACGCAGCCCCATTCTTAATCTCCCTTTTTTTTGGAGATTTTTTGAACCTTTCCCCTTTGGGACATTAAAGAATATCTTACTTACACCGGGCAACGTGTGCGCTCAAGATATTTGTCCTCCCGTGCTGTAGGCTTTTCAACCCCTCAGAAATTGATGAAGTTTTTTTCTTCTCGTTTCTTTGTTTTTTTCAGTTCCCATATTGCACTTGCAACCCCCACATTTGCTGTAAATCACATCTAATTTTCCGTTTTTCCCACAATTGTTTTAATTTGGCATAATAACTCAGATACATTCTTTGTTTTCTCAATTTGCAAGTTCCCTCTTCAATTGTGCCTCGTGCACCCTTGTCACAAGAAACATCTTTGATGTCTTCCCCCAAGTCCTTTGCATTTCCATGTGCGTCAATGTGGGTCGACCCTTGGGTTTATTTTATTCAATCCATGATACAAGCATGGAATTCCATCCCCCAATCTTCCAACTCATTTTGGTCGTGTACTGTTCGGGCCTTTCCGACCCCTACACATTATTCAAAAAACATTCTAAATTAAATACATATCTAAAACTTAAAAATAAAAAAATTAAATTAAAAAAAAAAAAAAAAAAAAAAATCAAATTCAAAGTAAATTCAACACCAACTCATTGAAAATGGTATTTTTTTGTTTTCTTAACCCAATCCATAAACTTTTGTTAGTTGATTTGTGTTAGAAACATTAAAAGAGGTCATTTTACTCAGCTCTTTAATATTGTGATTTTTTTTTTGCTTCATTGGAGTGATTTAATGTATTATTAGCACAGGACAAGATTAAGGAAACATTAGATAAAATAAAAAAAAACATACAAAAATGATTTTTATTTATTTATTTCCCAACAGCTGAGCGGTAAGATTGAAAGATCTCGTCTCCATGAATCTCTCATGTCCCCTTTACCGATTTAAGACTCAAGGGGGGGAAGCATCCATATCATATCCATGGAGGCTTCGTATTTCACACGTAAGAGGACGACCGGCCGTTGACTCAGTATGAATGGGACGTCTTCCAACATGACGTGAGCCCGTTTCCACAAAACCACATACCAGGAATGCCCGATTTCCCCCCATTCAGTGTTTTACTGATTTCAAGGTTTTTACTAGATTTTTTAAATTTCTTTTTGCAAATTTTTCGAAAACACATTATTGGATATAGATCTTTAGAATTGGATAACATTATTTTAAATTAAAAACAAAGGGGCAATTTAAAAATTAAAAACTTTTATCATTTCTTTTTATGAGAAAATAAATTTTCAAGTGAAAAGTTATTTTAATAAAATATAAAAAATATAAAAAAAAAAAAAAAAAAGTCCAGAAGAAAAAAAATAGGATTTTAAATAAGAACTACAACGAACCCTTCTAAAAATTCTACTTAATCCCAACCGAATTTAAAACGGTTTAGTTTAACCCATCGATCATTAAAGATTCCGGATGTGAAAAGGGGGCTATAATCGTATTTAATGGAACCCGCTTTAGCTTTAACCCATATGCATATTATTGGGGGAAGACGTCTCCTTCGTAGGAAACCTTTCCCATCAACTTGGTGGATCATAAAGCTGTGCGCCCTCATGCTCATCATCAGGTAAAGATACAAAAACAGGGGACCACGAGGGAAGGGCATGCAAAGGGGGTCTAATTCTAAAAATAATATAATAATAATAATAATAATAGTGATGAAATGATTAATAACTAATCTCTTTACTTTATTCTATCTTTACTATTGACTTACAAAAAGACCCGGTCTTCCGGGCAACGGCTCCCCCCCTAACAAATAAAAAAAATAATAATAACATGGTACACTGATTTAATTTGTACTGTACTTTATTAATTTTAAATGAAATGAATAAAAAACCCCCAAAAAAAAGAATACTCTTATAAACTTTTAAAATAAAAAAAAAACTATTTAAAGTACGTAAAAAGTGATTTTTGGTTTAACTTGGTTTTTATTCCTTTTAACTCCCCTTGAATTGTACCTCTTTATATATACATATAATATATTTGATTGGGAAAAATCAAATCAAATCAAAATTTCTTTTTAAAAAGTTTTGTTCGGTTTAGTTTTGTTAAAACCTTGTTTATTTTCACAATTATTATTTTTTATTTCCACCATCTCTTTTTTTTGAATTTTCAATGTTTCTATCTTTAATTTTTTCAACATTTAAATTGAATTTCCACTCTTTTAAAAAGTATTTTTCACCCCTTCCATATATGATTTTTATTAAGATATATGTGAATGTTAAATTAAAAAAATTAAAAAAATTTAGATTTAACGATAAAAAGTAGAAAAAATTAAATTTAAAACAAAGTTATAAATTCTTATTTAAACAAAGCGGTTTTTCATTTAATGAGGTAGCAAATTGCAGGCAAAATAATCTTAATGAATACCCTTAATGCCTTATTAGAGCCATGGTTGAGCTAATTGATGACTAGCTAAAAACGTAAATGCTAATCATTCGTATTTTAACTTCAAACATAGAGAATCCTAGTTGTTGTTGTCCCTCTAAAAAATTATGTAGGTTTATGAAAATAACTAAAAGTAATTAAAAAACTTATCAAGTGTAGACAAAAAACCTAAATTGTAATCAATTTTTTCTCTTATTCAATTTGATTCAATCTAAGACAAGTAAGTACTATAATTGTGTTTAAAATCACGACTTTGGGGTAGAATTTTATTTTGGATTTGAAGTGTTATAAAGATTGGTGATTATTGAAATGGAAGAGGGTTGAATGGGAAAGGAAATAGAGGAATTTGTGAATTTCCAAGGTGTAAAAGTCTAATTCAAAAATTTTATATTGTTTCCCTAATTCGATTCATATTAGATCCTATGCACATTCAATGTAAATTCTCGACTAGAATTAGGAATTTTATTATTTATTTGAAGTTGCCACCTAACTGGAATTTGGAAAAATTATTTAAATTAGAATTAATTAAGCGGATTAATTCTAATAGAGACAACTAGTTGACGAAATCTCCATTTTTTTTTAAAAAAAAAAGAAAAAAAGAAAAAACCAGAGATTCTCGACTCGGGAGTGTCAAGTCTAATTTTTGAATTTTCACATTCCTAATTCGATCTAGACTAGACCCTATGCTCATCTAATATAGATCATCGACTTGAGTTAGGAACTTTGTTTAATTTTGGAGTCGCCACCCAACTGTTGTTGGGAAAGATTGAATTAAGACTAAAGGAGCGGATTAGTCTTAATTTGGACCACTAGTCGTCGTGATTTTCTCTTCTCGTTTTTATGAAAAGAGGAAAAGGGAAAACCAGAGTTTCTAAGTGCGGAGGCTAACCTATTAAAACCTTACGGTTACCACCTAATCTCCTAAAGTTATCTCTATTTAGAAATGTCTTTTATTTTGTTTCTGTTGCTTTTTATTATGTTCTTGAATGAATTATTTGGAAAAATGATTTTTTATTTCATTTTATGGGTTGACCCGAATGGGTGCCTACGTACCTACTATTTAGGATCAAACAAGCCGTAGTTCGCTTTTCCTGAAAACTTTAAGTGGGTTTGTGAATTTTAATTTTGAAATCTCTTTTGATTTATGTTTTTATCATTTTTTGGGATTTTTCTAAAAATCTAAACCTAAGCTTAATTTGATTTTTGAAAATGATATTTTTAAGGAAAATATCAATTTTGGATATATTTGAGAAAATGCTTTTTCTAAGTGATAAAACTTATTTTTTTTCTATTTTTCAACTTATTTATACTATTATAATTTTTTATTGATTTTTTAGGATTTTTATAATTTTTTATTAGTTTTTATTAATTTTTCATAATTTTTATTTTATTAAAAAAAATTTCCCTCCTAGATTCTTATCTATCCTATTTTAAAATCTAAATTTTATTATCATTTTTCTAATATTTTTATAATTTTCTTTATAAATTTTCTACATTTTATTATTTATTATTTTGATTATATTTTTGTTTTTTATATTATTAAATCCTAAAAAAAAATCTAATTTCTAACATTGAAATATAAATAACACATAAGTAAGTAAATAAATAAATAAATAACAAATTAATAAATCAATTCGGAATAAAATAACCCAAATAAATAAAAATATTATAAAAAATCAGAAAATCCGACTTACCTGGATCCGGGTCGGTGCGCGGGTTGGGTCGGATCGGATCGGTTGGACACGGCGGGGGGGAGTGCTCGTTGACGGCGTTCCGGCGGCCTTTTGCAGCGGTTGAGGTGTCGAATCCTAGGTTATCGAGGGTGAGGAATCTAATGGTGGCGGTGGTTTGCTCCAGAAACGCCTCCTAGTGGTTGCTCAACTCCTAATCGGCGGTCGTGGCTTCGAAACACTCCGGTGGACTTTGATTCTCTCCTTTCTCTCGCTTTTGATCTGTGATCTGGCTTCCTCACTTCATCCTCTATTTATAGGCTCTCGAAATCGAGCTGGATAAGCTCGGATTTCCACCGATCGAGGCAAATCGGATTTGCGGTTAAATGAACCAACTCCGATTCGTGTAAATCCGTCGATTTGTTGAGATTTGATTCCAATTGGATGATGTTTATCTCAATTCTGTTGAAGATCTGTTGGATTTGTGCAAAAAATCGAATCGAAACGGCCAAAATTCGAATTTTTCTCTTCGCCAACGATCTTGGACCGAGGTTGAAGACGATCACGCGCTCGGCGCATGCATTCGCTCCAGCCAATCAGATGCTACCATGTGTCCCGGGTAAATGAAAAATTTGCAAAATGCGGAATCTACTCCCCCCGTGTTTCGAACCCCTGACTTCGCACCCGCGCGCACCCGCCTAACCATGGCTCGAACCAGCTGAGCTAGCCCATTTTCCTGATTTTGTTTATTTCGCAAATTGCATATATGCAATGCGATTTTTTTATTTTTTTGAATTTTTTGGAATTTCAAAAATTTGTAAAAATTACCTATTCGTTATTATTGCCATTTTTGAAATAATTTTTCAAAATTGATGTGTTTTCTTATTTATTTTTTGGAATATTTTTATTATTTTTGCTAAATTAGAGAGAATTTGGAAAAAAATTGGGAAAAATTGGAAATTGATTATTATTGATTCTTAGGGCAAAAATGGGGTGTTTATAGGGAGCAGTCATATTAAAACTCTAAAGTTACCACCTTATCCTTCTAAAATCCGAATTATGTATTTATGTTATGATACCATTTTTTAGCATAAGAAGAAAATATTAAAAAAATGATACAACTATGATACTAATAATGATTTAAAAATATATTTTTTATTTTTTTAGAATTGCCCCATAAGGGTGCTTACGTACTTGCTATTCGGGATCAAATAGGTCATAGTTTGCTTTTATAAAACTTTAGTGGATTAGTTAATTTTAATCACAAAAATATGTCAAGTTTACGTTTATTACCATTTAAATTTATTTAAAGAAATTTCTAAGCGTAAGCTTTATTTCTTAATTTTGAAAAAAAAATAAAACCTCTAATTTTGAAAAACGTCAATTATTTTCATTCATTTATGAAAAGAAGTTTTCTAAGTGATAAAATATTTATTATTTTTATTAGTTTTTTATTAATTTTTATCAATTAATTTTTTATTTGTACTTTAGTATTAAAAACTAATAATAATAAATAAATGAAGAAACCCAACTAACCTGGATGTGGGTCGCAATTCGATCGGGTAAGGTCAAGTTTGTGGGTTGAATCAAATCATGGCAACTAAAGGTCTTTGTCGAAGCGTTCCGGTGGCGGTTGGTGGCAATTAATAGGGGGTTCTAAAGCTTTCAAGGGTGAGGAATCTAATAGTGGTATTGGTTTTTGTCAAAAACCATCCTAGGTGGCGGTTCGAGTGACTACGGTGAGATCTAGAGAGAGAGAGCTCTGGCGAGTTCTTTTCATATGGGAATTAGGCCTGCAATTCTTGGAAATCTCCTTAAATCGGGTATTTCGCTAATTGATCTGCTAACGATTGCCCTTTCATCGAATTTTGACTTACGTATATGACATCAAATTCTAATAGGAGTATTTGCTATTTGGAGATTCTTCCTAACAAAACAAGCTTGTCTATTAAGTATTTCAAATGATCGTGTTTCATTAGTAACTCAATGGAATAGTAGAGACTGTATTGCCTCAAACGATGCATGACCTAAACCAATGCGCAGCAGGTCCTTTTTATTTTGAAATACTTTTGTTCCCCTTCTGTGAATTTTTTACTCAGGTAGTATATGGCCTGTTCCCTTCCTTTTTCGTCCTTTTACCCCAGCATATACCCTATAGATGCAGGGAATATCGTGAGATACAAAAATAAGGGTTTTCCTTATTTTAGGACTACTAAAATCAGGGGATTCATAAGGTAATCCTTGATCTTTTTGAATAGCTCTTTGCATTCATCATCCCATTATAATGTGGCGTTCTTTCTTAGTAGACAAAATAGCGAACGACACTTATCCGTGAGTTGTGAGATGAATCGGGCTATGTAATTCAACCTTCTTAATAGACCTCTTGCCTCCTTGATGGTATGTAGAGATGACATTTCCAATATGGCCTTTACTTTATCAGGGTTGTCGAGTCTAATTTTTGATTTCCCATTCCTAATCCGATCTATACTAGACCCTATGCTCATCTAATGTAGATCCTCGACTTGAGTTAGGAATTTCGTTTTGTTTTGGAGTCGCTACCCAACTGTTGTTGGGAAAATTTGAATTAAGACTAATTGAGTAGATTAGTCCTAATTTGGACCACTAGTCAATGTGATTTCCTCTTCTCGTTTTTGTGAAAAGAGGAAAGGGGGAAAACCAGAGTTTCTAAGTTCGGAGGCTAACCTATTAAAACCCTAAGGTTACCACCTAATCTCCTAAAATCTACTCTATCTAGAAATGTCCTTTATTTTATTTTTTTGTTATCTTTTATTGTATTTTTGAGTGAATTATTCTAGGAAAATGATTTTTATTCTTTTTTAGGGTTGTCCCAAATGGGTGCCTACGTACCTGCTATTCAGGATCAAACGTGCCGTAGTTCGCTTTCCTGAAAAAAAAAAAACTTTAGTGTGTTTGTGGATTTTAATTATGAAATCTCTTTTTATTTATGTTTTTACTATTTTGGGATTTTTCTAAAAAATCTAAGCCTAAGCTTAATAATTCGATTTTTGAAAATAATAATTTTAAGGAAAAAACACCAATTTTGGATTTATTTGAGAAAATGATTTTCCTAAGTGATAAAATTTCATTTTTCTATTTTTCAACTCATTTCCACTATTATGAATTTTTATTGATTTTTTATTAATTTTTAATAGTTTTTATTAATTTTTATTTTTTATTGGAAAAATTTTCTCCTAGATTTTTATCTATCCTATTTTAAAATCTAAATTTTTACTATTATTTTTCTAATATTTTTATTATTTCCTTTATGAATTTTCTACATTATTATTATTTATTTTTATAATTATTATTTTTTTATTTTTTATCATTAGATCCTAAAAAAAATATAATTTCTAACATTTTTCTATTTATTGAATGATAAATAACAAATAAGTAAATAAATTAATTCGAAATAAATAAAATAACTACAAAAAATCGAAAAATCCGACTTACCTGGATCCGGGTCGATGCGTGAGTCGGGTCGGGTCGATCGGATGCGGCGATTGGGACTGCTCGTCGGCGGCGTTCCGACAGCCCTTTTCGTCGAATGAGGGGTGTTTTTGAAGCTTCCAAGGATGACGAACCTAAAACCGGTGGTGGTTGCGGTCGAAAACCTTCCCAAGCGGCGTTTCAAGGCGGTGTTGATCGGCGGTCGTGCTCGAAAACTCCGGTGAAGCTCTAATCTCACTTATTTTTCTCTCTTTTCTCACTTTTGATCTGTGATCTAGCTTCTCCACTTCATCCTCTATTTATAGGCGTTCAAGATCGAGCTGGATAAGCTCGGATTTCCACCGATTGAAGCAAATTGGATTTGCGGTTAAAAAACCCATCTCCGATTTGTGTAAATCCATCGATTTGTTGCGATTTGATTCCAATTGAATGATGTTTATCTTATTTCCGTTGAAAATCTGTTGGATTTGTGCAAAAAATCGAATCAAAACGGGCGAAATTCAGATTTTTCTCCTCGCCGGCGATCTCGGACAAAGGTTGAAGATGATCACGGGCCCGACGCGTGCGTTCGCTCTAGCCAATCGGATGTTGACACGTGTCCCAGGCAGAGTAAACTTTCGCAAAACGCGGATTCTGCTTCCCCCGCGTTGCGAACCCCTGACCTCATACCCCCCGCGCGCGCCTGACCCTGGTCCGGACCAGCTGAGCTAGCCCACTTTTGTGATTTTATTTATTTCGCAATTTGCATATATGCAATGCGATTTTTTTTTATTTTTTTATTTTTTGAAATTTAAAAAATTTGTAAAAATTATTTAATCTTTTTTATTTCCATTTCTGAAATTATTTTCCAAAATTGATGTATTTTTCCTATTTACTTTATTTTTTGAATGTTTTTCCTATTTTTTCTAAATTATAGAAAAAATTGGAAATTAATTGTGGTTGATCATTAGGGCAAAAATGGGGTGTTTACAAGAGTCAATTTTAATACTTTCTCAGCTTACAATAAACCCTAACAGCTTACCAAATGTGACCCCAAAAATACATTTCTTTAGGTTTAATTTTAGCTAAAACTTTCTCAATCATCTGAATAATTTCCTTAAGATAACCACATGGTTTTCTTCTTTTTTAGATTTAGCTAACACGTTGTCAACGTATATCTCGACTTCTCTAAGCATCATGTCATGAAGTTCGCGAACATTGCTTTAGCATTCTTCAAACGAAAAGGCATGACTTTATAGTAGAAAGTACCCTAGGTTGTGATAAAGGTTATCTTGATTTTATCTTCTTCCACCATTTTTATCTGATTATATCTTAAGAAACTATCCATAAATGAGAAGAGATGGTTTCTTGCAGTATTATCTACCGAGACATCTATGTGAGCTGGAGGGAAGTTATCTTTAGGCGTAGCTTGATTCAAATCCTGCAAGTCTACGCATACTCGTACTTTTCCATTCTTTTTTAGAATAGGGACTATGTTTGCTACCCATTCTAGATAGTATGATATCTTGATGAACCCAACTTCCAATAGTTTCTTGACCTCCCCTTTAATTTTTAATAAGATGTCAGGCCTAAATTTTCTCAATTTTTGTTTTTTAGGTTTGGTATCTTCTCTTGTGGGTAGCTTGTGAACCACTATCGACGGATCAGGTCCTGGTATGTTGCTATATGACTAGGTGAACACATCTGCATATTCAATCAATAGCTCGGTTATCTCATGCTTTTGCTCGTCACTTATATTAGTTCCAATTTTAAGGTTTTTGGGCTCTTCTTCGGTTGCTAGGTTAACTATCTCCATTTGCTTGTTGTAAACATCCCATTTTTGCCCTAAGAATAAATAATAATCAATAATAATCAATTTTCAATTTTTTCAAAATTTTCCCAATTTGGCGAAAATAGGAAAAATATTCAAAAAAATAAAAATAAATAGGAAAACACATCAATTTTGAAAAATGATTTCAGAAATGGCAATAATAAGGAATAAATAATTTTTACAAATTTTTGAAATTTCAAAACATACAAAAAAATAAAAAAATCGCATTGCATATATGCAATTTGCGAAATAAACAAAATCAAGAAAATGGGCTAGCTCAGCTGGTCCGAGCCGTGGTCAGGCGGGTGCGTGCGGTGGGAGGTCAGGGGTTTGAAACGCGGGGGAAGTAGTTTCCGCGTTTTGCAAATTTTTCATTTACCCAGGACACGTAGCAGCATCTGATTGGCTGGAGAGAACGCACGCGCCGGGCGCGTGATCGTCTTCAACCTCGGTCCGAGATCGCCGACGAAGGGAAAAATTCGAATTTCGGCCGTTTCGATTCGATTTTTTGCACAAATCCAACAGATCTTCAACAGAATTGAGATAAACATCATCCAACTGGAATCAAATCTCAACAAATCAAAGGATTTACACGAATCGGAGTTGGTTCATTTAATCGCAAATCCGATTTGCTTCGATCGGTGGAAATCCGAGCTTATCCAGCTCGATTTCGAAAGCCTATAAATAGAGGATGAAGTGGAGAAGCAAAAACACAGATCACAAGCGAGAGAAAGTGAGAGAAAAGAGTGAATCGAAGACCACCGGAGGAAATCGAAGCCGCGACCGTTGATCAGGAGTTGAGCAACCACCATGAGGCGTTTCTAGAGCAAACCACTGCCACCATTGGATTCCTCACCCTCGATAACCTAGGATTCGACACCTCACCTGCTGCAAAAGGCTGCCGGAACGCCGTTAACGAACACTCCTTGCCGCCGTGTTCGACCGATCCGACCCGACCCGCGTACCGACCCGGATCCAGGTAAGTCGGATTTTCCAGATTTTTTTTATTTTTTATTTTATTTTTATTTTGTTTATTTATTTCGGTTATTTTTATTTGATTTATTATTTTGTTATTTAATTATTTATTAATTTGTTTGTTAGTTATTTATTTATTTACTTATGTATTAGTTATATTTCAATAAATAGAAAAATGCTAGAAATTAGATTTTTTGGGATTTAATGATAAAAAAATAAAAATAGAAAAAAATATATAATCAAAATAATAAATAATAAAAATGTAGAAAAATATTATAAAAAAATGATAATAAGACTTTAGATTATAAAATAGGATAGATAAGGATTTAGGAGGAAAATTTTTAGTAAAACAAAAATTACAAAAATCATAAAAAATTTACAAAAATCATAAAAAAATTACAAAAATCATAAAAATTACAAGAAAATAATAAAAATTCAAAAATTATAAAAAAATAGAAAAAAATGAGTTTTATCACTTAGAAAAAATCATTTTCTCAAATAAATTCAAAATTGATGTTTTCCCTTAAAATTATTTTCAAAAATCAAAATTAAACTTAGGCTTAGACTTTTTTAGCAAAAATCCCAAAAAATGGTAAAAACATAAATCAAAAGAGATTTCAAAAATTAAAATTCACAAACACGCTTAAGATTTTCAAGAAAAGCGAACTACGGCTTGTTTGACCATGAATAGCAGGTACGTAAGCACCCATTCGGGCCAACCCATAAAATGAATAAACAATCATTTTCTTAAAATAATTCATTCAAGAACATAATAAAAAGTAACAGAAACAAAATAAAAGACATTTCTAAAAAGAGATAATTTTAGGAGATTAGGTGGTAACCGTAAGGTTTTAATAGGTTAGCCTCCGGACTTAGAAACTCTGGTTTTTCTTTTTCCTCTTTTCACAAAAACGAGAAGAGGAAATCACGACGACTAGTGGTCCAAATTAAGACTAATCTGCTCCTTTAGTCTTAATTCAATCTTTCCCAACAACAGTTGGGTGGCGACTCCAAAATTAAATGAAGTTCCTAACTCAAGTCGATGATCTATATTAGATGAGCATATGGTCTAGTCTAGATCGGATTAGGAACGGAAATTCAAAAATTAGACTCGACAGGATGGCGACTCCACTGGGGACTCATTCCAATAGGCTAGCTACCTGAATCTCCTCAGGTTGTTCTTTTAAAAAAATGTCTTTCAATTATTATTCTGTTGCTAACTTTTCAGGGATTAGCTAGGTTTAGTTTTCTTTACTATGGGGTCTACATGCATGCATATGTCTGTGTGAATAGATGCGGTCGAACCCGGACCGTCCTAGAACCCTAAGACGGGGAGCCATTGTGTAGGTTTCGGGCGAAGTGAGTTGATCACCATTCGAGACCGATTAGGCTACCCCACCCAATGCTTCGATATGGCCTGAGATCCATTTCTCCGAAAATACGGGAGGCCATAGAGCTTGGGGACTAGTTAAAACCAACCTATTTGCATACATAACATCATGAGTTGACAATTGTCGATGATGTAATATTTGTTGTTTTATTCAATGGAGTTCAGATTGATCTCCCTGTAATGTTATAGTTCTGGTAGTAATTAGGAAAATTTCTTGTTGTAATAGATAGCTAGCACCGCAGTCGACCATCTCCTCCGCAAAGAGATTCGGGTGTACAAACCTTTGGACCCAAAGTTGGTATTGGACCACTCGTTTACCTTGTACAATCCAGAGGAGCAGGCCTTCGTCCAGCAGAAGATAGGGCCCACCCTCTCACTAACAAAGATAGAGGTGAATTTTCCTTTGGTACGGGCCATGCTCCAGTTATGGGAAATCGAGCCCGCAGCTTTCTTCATCGGGCCACATGAAATCACCCCTACTTTGGAAGAGTACACCCAACTGCTATAAGCTCCAGCACTGACTGATCAAATCTATGTGCCAGATCTTGAGGCCGGGCCAGCCGGTATCTTCAGCAGACTACTAGGTATCCGCAAAACAGCAGTCAACAAAGCCCTAGCAGACTGTAATGGATACTGCATCCGGATGGACGATTTAGAAGCCTGGTTCATCGCCCGAGAAGACAATGGGGATAGAAAAGACATACTGTGTGGGGACCCCAAGACTTACAGATAGAGAAGGGTGAATGCTTTCATCTTGACAGCTTTCGCCACCATTCTATTCCCCACCAGAACTTTCTATGTTCACTATCGGGTTGCAGAGCTGGTGACCCAATTCCTGGAAGGAAGATCTTACATCCCGGCTCTATTGGCTGAACAGATTCGGAACTTAAACTTCCTCAAGAAGAAAGGCCATGGGATCCTCCGCTCAAGCATCAATCTTATGCTGATATGGTTCGTAAGCCACCTCAAGTGTTTCGGGCTGAACATGGTCCGAAAAACCTTGGCTCAGCAGGTGGACCTTGTGGATTCATGCATAGAAAAGATAAAGCTACCCAACGACCTTACCAGCCACAGTTGGGTAGAAGTGCTTAGAAGCTTCAGTGCCGAGGATATTCTGTGGACAGCCAGGTGGAGTTGCTGCGACAAAATTATTTTGACCTGCAATAATTTCCAAGCCGTGCCTTTAATCGGAATCAGTGGATGTATTGGATATCACCCTAATTCAGTGGTCCGCCGGTTTGGTACTATCCAAGACATAGTTTATCGGCCCTCGCTGGAAGCAGTCACCTTCGAGTATCAAGATTCGAACCTGTTGGTGGCCGAAAAGTTTGCTAAGCTAGCAGAGGTCAAAGCACTTTGGGAAGCCAGAATTAAGAGCCCGAATGTGGACCTCGGAGAGTTAGATGGCGAAGTGGGAAAACACCGAGCCACCAGAGAGTTTGTCATCCGCCAGCTATACCAGACAGGGGAGAGAGCATACCGGGTTCTAGATGTCACTCAACCAAGGCCAGACAAGATCAATCTAGAGCTGGAAGTCTACTTAGAGCAGGTCAAGGCCCGGATGGAGGTATACTTTGAAGCTGCAGATTATAAGAAAGACATTTGGAAAGGATGATTCAAGGAATCCGACGAAAGGAACAAAGCCTTGGAAGCCCAGTTAGAAAAGACCAAAGCCAGAGTCGAAGAACTGGAAGCCGTCATCAACGGGAAGCCTGAGCCTCCACAACAGAAGACCAAAAGAGCTAGGAAATAGATCATCATTTTTAATCTTTTATTTTTCTTTGAATGTCGAACTCCAAAAATTCCAATATTAATAAAAGTAAAAGTTTCAATATTACATCGTCAATCAATTGTCAAACCTTTTTATTTTTAGCATCTATGTGACACATGCATAGCATTTGCATACATTATATTAAAAAAAGAAAAATGCGCGCCAGGTATCAAGATAGCTCCCAAGCAACCGAACCCTCCTAGAAGCCCGATTCGCACACGTTCAAGAACAAAAATGGCCAACAGTAGCGATAACCGCAACAACACAAATGCTGAAGCTGCCTCAGACTCCAGGATCGTATCCCTAGAACAAACGATCCAACAATTGGCTGCCCAGGTCCACCTCTTAACTGAAAGCATTGGCCTCCTTCGCACCACTCAGCCAACCTAGGAAGAACATTCAGGGGCTAGAAAAGGGAAAGCAGTGGAGGGACAGCCTCTGGAGTCTGAAGAGATCAATTCCCACCTTAACCCGGCCTTTGAATATGAGCCAAGGATCAACCAGGGGCTAACCTCTGATGACCCGAAGAGAGAGATGGAAGAGAGACAGAAGGAGATGGAGAAGAGACTCTTCCAGCAGCTCCATGATAAGATGAAAACAATTGAGGGTCCTGATGGTTTCGAGCAGGTCGGAATCACCAGTCTGCCAGCATATAGGGAAGAGGTATACCTTGAGAAGTTCAAGACCCCAGAGTTTGAAAAGTATGATGGGACCGGGTGCCCCAAAATGCATACCAGGCTATATGCCCGGAAAATGAGCAAGTATGCTCAATACGACCAACTCATGCTCCAGACGTTCCAAGACAGCCTCGTAGGCCCTGCATTGGTCTGGTACGTCTACCTGGACTTCAACATTGTCAACACCTGGGAAAAGCTAGCCGGGTGTTCTATAACCAGTACAAGTTCAATATTGAAGTTGCCCCATCTGTGATTGATCTGGGGAGTCTCTGGAAAAGACATACTGTCGAGTCTAATTTTTGAATTCCCATTCCTAATCCGATCTAAACTAAACCATATGCTCATCTAATCTAGATCCTCGACTTGGGTTAGGAATTTCGTTTGATTTTTGGAGTCGCCACCCAACTGTTGTTGGGAAAAAGTGAATTAAGACTAAAGGAGCGGATTAGTCTTAATTTGGACTACTAGTCGTCGTTATTTCCTCTTCTCGTTTTTGTGAGAAGAGAAAAAAGGGAAAACCAGAGTTTCTAAGTCCAGAGGCTAACCTATTAAAACCTGTACGGTTACCACCTAATCTCCTAAAACTGTTCATCTTTAGAAATGTGTTTCATTGTGTTTCTGTTAATTTTTGTTATGTCTTTGAATTTATTTCAGAAAAAGGATTTTTTCATTTATTTTATGGGTTGACCTGAATGGGTGCCTACGTACCTGCTACTCAGGATCAAACAAGCCGTAATTCGCTTTTCTGAAAATCTTTAGTGCATTGGTGAATTTTAATTTTGAAATTTCTTTCGATTTATGTTCTTACCATTTTTTGGATTTTTCCTAAAAAAACCTCTAAGCCTAAGCTTGATTTCATTTTGAAAGTGATTTTTGTAGGGAAAACATCAATTTTGATTTATTTGATGAAAATGATTTCTCTAAGTGCTAAAACTTATTTATTTATCTTTTTATGATTTTTTTATGACTTTTTATGATTTTTGTGATTTCTGAGAATTTTTGGGGATTTTTGTGGTTTTTGGGAATTTTTTGTTGATTTTCGTGATTTTTGGGAATTTTTGTGATTTTTGTGATTTTTTTGGGAATTTTGTTCATTGTCTATCCTATTTGACATCTAAAATTTTATGATTTATTTTCCTAATTTTTTTTATTTTTTTATTATTATTGTTTTTTTTTAATTTTTATTTATCTATTTATTATTATTATTATTTTATTTTTCTACATTATTAAATTCTAGAAAAATCTAATTTCTACATTTTCCTATTTATTAAAAATAATACATAAATAAATAAATAAATAACTAAATAATAAATAATAAATTACTTAATTAATTCGGAATAAATAAATAAAATAAAATAAAAATCCTGAAAATCCGACTTACCTGGATCCGGGTCGGTGCGCGGGTCGGGTCGGTCGGGTCGGGTCGGATCGGTCGGACATGGCAGTGGGGTTGGCTCGTTCACGGCGTTCCAGTGGTCCTTTACGACGGGTGAAGTGTCGAATCCTAGCTTCTTGAGGGTGCTGAATCCGATGGTGGTGGCGGTTTACTCCTAGAACGTCTCCTTGCGGTGGCTCAACTCCGATCGGCGGTCGCAACTTTGGGTTTCCTCCGATCTACACTCTTTTCTCTCTCTCTCACGATTCTGATCTGTTCCCTTGCTTCCTCATCTCCTCCTCTATTTATAGGCGCTTGAAAACGAGCTGGATAAGCTCGGATTTCCTCCGATTGAAGTTGATCGGATTTTCGGTTGAAAAACCAACTCCGATTCGTGCCCATCCAACGATTTGTTGCGATTTGATTTTAATTAGATAATGTTTATCTTATCTTTGTTGAAGATCTGTTGGATTTGTGCAAAAAAATCGAATCAAAACGGCTGAAATACGAATTTTTTCCTCGCCGGCGATCTCGGGCTCAAGGTAGGAGACGATCACGCGCCCGGCGCATGCGCTTCCTCCAGCCAATCAGATGTCGCCACGTGTCCTAAGCAAATGAGAAAAATTGCAAAACGCGGAAACTGCTTCCCCCGCGTTTCGAACCCGTGACCTCGCACCCCGCACCGCACCTTAGCCCATGGTCCGGACCAGCTGAGCTAGCCCACTTTCGCGATTTTATTTATTTTGCAAATTACATATATGTAATGCGATTTTTCTATTTTTTTGTATTTTTTGAATTTCAAAAATTAGTAAAAATTGTTTATTATT
>JBBMOL010002442.1:0-24433 GCA_037954665.1 Laguncularia racemosa | reverse complement strand
GCAAGCGTTTAAGATCCTGTGATCCCACATTATTTGAGTAATTTGCAAAAATTTCCTGTCAATGAGTCCATGAAATGTAATCTATAGATTTTTTTTTTTTTTCTTCTTCATGGAAAATGTTACTAAGACAACTGGCCTTTTTAATAAATCAAAGCGAAAGTCCTAAACTGCTGCCAACTCCATCAACAGTCAAAACATGCAAGTGAGATAGTATAAGTATCTTGTAAGCAGGAAATCAAATATACACATAACAAAGATACCTGAAATCGTTTTAACTTTTCAAGCAACAGTCCATAAAAAGAAGTTTTATTTCTTCCGAGATTTCCCAGCATTGAAAATACCAAATCCTTCACCAAGACCCGTACAATGTTTTAGTGTACCTGTTTTTAAGCCATGCAAAGCTCTTCTTCAAAGACCCCTTAACCTTCCCTTCAAAAGCATAAGCCTTGTAAGCAGCAACCCTCTTTTTCCTCTGCACATCTGGGTCACTGCTACTCGAACTCCAGCTACACTTCCAAGAGCTGGACGACCCGCTTGTCGACTTACGTTTCTTGCTACTGAGCTTGAAATCCTTGGCACTATCGCCATTCTTCTTGGATGTTTGAGTTTCATGTGAATTTGAATGGGAAAAGTTGCAGTAGCATATGAGATCTTGAACTTTATTAATATGGTCGTGCCCTAATGCTTCATGGTAGGTGCTATCTCTCGGCATGACCCATGGTTTTGGTCCCAAGTCTTCCATGGTTATTCAGGTTATGATGGAACCCTATCGTCTGTGTTTACTATCTCTTTCTCTCGTGATGTGTTTTGAGTCCAAGAAGATGAGTCTAGTACATAGGGCTATGAGCTTTTGCGATTTGCAATGAGTATAGGATGTTTTTGGACGTTGCGCGACAATGTGGCTCGGAGTACGTGAATGTCGCCTAACGTCATTATTTTATCCACCATGTTTAATAGAATCTCATTGCCCATTGGAATTCTTTTAAGGAAAATGTATCCCTGCATCCAAAATTAATTGTGAAATTAATTAAATCCTGATATGATAGTATTATATTCCCTAATTTTATTTTGGAAATGAGGAATGAGCTTTTTCTTAAACAATAAATAAATAAATTCGTTACAATTTTATAGTAAAAATTCGATACACTTATCATTTCTTTTCTTCATATAAGTAGCCAGATTACATCTGCAAGTTAAATCCATGGATCCATTTTTGGAGGGATAATCTCAAACCCGCTATGTAAAATTTAAATTTGATACATTTTTTTTTTTGTTTGCCTCATCAAATTTCAAATGTTGAATATAATCAATATTGTTAAATAATTGTGGTAAGTAATATTAACTAGTATTAGGTGCTGTAAGCATTTTCATTAGAGTACATGTAATGGTGGGTGCTTGGTACAATAACCTATACTAAGCATCCACACTTTTACGGTCCTTTCCCAATAAGAAAAGGTCTTCATAAAACTTGGGATCTTTAGTTAAAAAACTCAAAAAGTAATTTTTTTTTAATTTTTTTGTATGTTGTTTTAATTAAAAGTTTGTATCATGGTTTCATAAATAATATAAATAAATTATAAGAATCCTTATTTAAGACCTTATGAATAAAGTAAAAAAACTCTTAAAAAAAATTCTTAAAATATTAATATAACATCTTGGAATCCAAAATAAGATACTTAAAATTGTATATAGTCTTGTAATTACATATCTTATTTTTATATAAAATAATAATTGGAAATTATCAATAATATTCTACCTTTCTACGGGGTATCGAGGCGGTGGTCTCGGGATTCTTTGCTTCCTGTTTTCCTAGGTTTTTTATTTTTTTTAATTCTTTTTAATTTTTTGGAGCTTTCGTAACGAGCCTTTCCACCTCAATTGCCACCCTCGTTTCTTCGGCTGTCATTTCAAAACGGGCTCTATTCTCTTCAGTCCTTATTCTTATCAAATCCATGTCTCAAGCACAAAATAAGGCTTCATTATCTTGATACATCCAATGTTCCTGGGGCCTGTGAAGCTCACTTAACACTAGCAAGTTCCTCCCAATGTGCTAGCTCTAAGTAACTCCAACACCCAAAATATATAAAGAATCTGATTGCTTCATTTTGCAGCTTGGTCATCCTCCCTTCACTTTGCTTTGGAAAATTTTTCCTCAACTTTTCCATTACGTAAGAGGAGAGAACTCTTCTTAGGATACTTGTCAGTTAGCAAAACACCACGATGTGTCTTTTCCAATTAGTTACAAAAATGTATCTCAACCTTCCCCATCGATCCAAACTGATATTTATTGAACTTAGGGGTTCAACTCAATTTTTGATGTGACAAATCAATTCTCAAAACAAATAATCAAGTATTTTTTTCAAGATGAATTAATGTAACCCAATGAATCCTTAAGTACTTACGTGTTGAAAGAGCTTTTGGAGTTTATTTATTTAGGAAAAGACCCTATATAATATTTAAGAACTAAGCTGCGGTGATTAAAGCATTAATCAAGATGACATTCGAATGGCTAATTGTAGCATCTAAATGGCACGTGATTAGCACCTGGAAAAGTGTTATTTAAGGGGTCCATCCAAATGGACTTTGTGGGCATCCAAATGAACCCTTTTGAAACTAGCCATTAGACATTTGCCATTGACGATATCAAAGAAAGAAAAAGGAGGTATTGCTAATAATAAATGTCGGTTTTAGTGGTTTCTTGAGGGAAAATGGCGTTGGGTTTGTATCTAAATAAGTGATTCAGGGATGCTTAGGGTGGTTTAAGGGTGGTTTGTGATTTTTGGGTAGTATAGGAGCTTCAAGTAGACTCGTTTTTGGCTGAGCCCCACCATAGAGTAATGGAACTTAGAGAAAGAAAATGGGGTACTGACTATTGAAACTAAAAAAAAAAAAAGAAAAGAAAGGAAAAAGAACTAGAAAGAGAAGGTGAGAGTCGAGAGCTTCTTTGTAAGTTTTTATGTGTAATTGAGAGTGTTGTCTCCTTATGAGCAGCTAGGAAGCTCTATTTATATGCCAAAATCCTAATTAATTTGCTGTTATTCGAACAACACGTCTTCTCCTCTTCTTTGTAAAGAACCTCCAGAACCTTCTTATAACTTGAATTCTGTTAGACTTTCTAATCGGAAAAAACGACTAAAACCAATGCTTGAGCCTGATGTTGAACTAATGCTTGGTGGAAGTGAGAATTAAACTCACAGCCAAATGAAGGGAAGACTTCCGAGGAATCAAGGAAAGAAGCAAAGAAAGTAAGTCGAAAAATCATATAGAGACTCTGTTCTACATAGCATACCAAATGCACATGAACATTGCTTCTTCACAACTCAACAAGATATGTTGGAAGATACTGAGGACACCATTGGAGAGAAAGTCACTCAGTAAATTCAAATATGACAAAAATTCAGGGGATGATGTATGATGAACGAAGGCAAGCAGACTATAGAGAGTGGTTAATGGTAACCAAAAAAAAAAAAAAAACAATGCAAATGGAAAGAGAGCAATTAGGGAAGGGTGCTAATACCAATGCTCATCATAACATGCAGCCGTCATCTCATAATAGATCTAATAAACTAATGACAGAGACATATAACAAAGAGGAAAACAATCATGTTAATGAGACAACACCTGAAGGACGAAGGTGGATAAGGAAATTTAAAACCCAAAATAATTCACAATCGGCTATCAAATCTCCGTCGAAAACTATGACAGAAGAAAACATGCTGAGGAAAGCAGTAAGAGATGTAACTGATAGGCCATCTAGTCATAAGGAGACCGAAGAACTGTCTCAAAAGGTGCCCTTATGAGCTGATCCCGAGAACGGATTTTTAGGAAAGTGCTCATATTGGGCTGACTAACCTTTGATAAAATTCTTAGGAAAGTGCCCATCTTGGGCTGACTAACCTTAGATAGAACTGTCTCAAAAGGTGCCCTTATAAGCTGACCCTGAGAATAGGTTTTTTTTTTTTTTGAGAAAGTGCCCATATTGGGCTGACTAACCCTTGGATTGGCTTTTAGGAAAGTGCCCCAAGAGCTGACTAACCTAAAAATAGAACTATCTCAAAAGGTGCCCTTATGAGCTGACCTTGAGAACAGATTTTTTCGAGAAAGTGCCCATATTGGGCTGACTAACCCTAGGATTGATTTTTAGGAAAGTGCCCTAAGAGCTGACTAACCTAAAATGGAACTGTCTCAAAAGGTGCCCTTATGAGCCGACCATTGAGGACAGGTTTTTTCGGGAAAGTGCCCATATTGGGCTGACTAACCCTATTAAAGGAAATGTCTAGACACGTGCTTCATTATGAGCTGACTCATCTGGTACTCTTGAACATGCTTCTTACTAAGCTAGATGATGTGATGCCTTTCATGATGTGATGATAGTTACCTATTTTAATATGCTTGCCAGTTTATCTCGGATAGCAACCAAACAACTGAACCTTCGTGTTGGTTCGCTCCTACTTCTTTTCTTCTTATCTTGACACTAGATTGAAAATCTTGATGTGCCTCTTTTCTTTATGCACAAAGCTCTTTCGACGGTAATGTTATCCTAATAATGCGCTCAGTTTTAATGCTTAGGAGTAGACAAAATTATATCACAAATTTCATTAAGATTCATTATCATTTTAGTGTTTATCTTTCATTGACAAAGTGGTGGGTAATGTGTTTAGGTGTATTTATTGTGATGAGAATTGATTGGGATTGTTGACCATTCAGGGATATTAACTTTGCTTGTAGAAAAGTAAAAACTCGACTCAACGAACTTTGTATCGAATATTGGCTTTCATAAACATTGGCAAAATTTCAATTCCCTTGCCTAAGGATAGTACATCTTTACAGCATCTGTGTTGACGGGGTCTCTCAATTCTGGACCATCCATCTGAGTTAATATTAGAGCACCACCTGACAGAACCTTTTTCACCACATACGGGCCTTCATAATTTGGAGTGAATTTTCCTCTGGAGTCTTGGTTGTTCGGGAGAACTTTTCTTAGTACTAGATTGCCCTCTTTGAAGTACCGAGGTCTCATCCTCTTGTTGAATGCTCGGGCTATCCTCTGTTGGTAACACTGACCATGACATAGCGCGGTAAGTCTTCTTTCATCAATCAGATTCAGCTGATCAAGCCTTTTCTTTACCCAATCCGATTCTGTTAATTGAGTTTCTGACAAGATTCTGAATGATGGTATCTCGACTTCCACTGGTAGCACTGCTTCTGTACCATATACCAATGAGTAAGGGGTAGCTCCCGTAGATGTTCTTATTGAAGTCCTATAAGCCATGAGAGCAAATGGTAACATTTCGTGCCAATCTCTATAAGTTGTTGTCATTTTCTCGATGATCTTCTTGATGTTTTTGTTAGCTGCTTCTACTGCTCCGTTCATTTGAGGTCGGTAAGGGGTTGAATTTCTGTGGTTTATGTGGAATTGTTGACATAAACCTGTCATCGATTTATTGTTGAGATTGGTACCATTGTCGGTGATGATCGACTCAGGAACTCCATATCGGGCTATTATGTCCTTTTTTAAGAAGCGGACTATTACCCCTTTGTGACATTGGTATATGATGACGCTTCTACCCATTTAGTGAAGTAATCAATCGCTACCAGTATAAATCTATGGCCATTGGATGTCGTTGGGGTGATTGGGCCGATTATGTCGATTCCCCACATGGAGAAAGGCCACGGCGCCGATAACAAATGTAGCTCGTTGGGTGGAGCATTGATCCGGTTTGCGTATACTTGGCACAGATGGCAGTGCTTAACATACTTTATGCAATCCGACTCCATGATTAACCAGTAATACCCTAACCTCATGATTTTTCGGGCCAACATGTAGCCATTCATATGAGGTCCACATACTCCTTCATGTACTTCTTTCATCAGTTCGCCTGCTTCATCTTTGTCCACACATCTCAACAGGGTGGTATCAGATGATCTCTTGTAAAGTATGGACCCACTTAATAGGAAATAGCTTGCTAACCTTCTGAGTGTCCTTTGGTCATTCTTGCTAGCCATTTCCGGGTATTTACCTTCTTGGAGGAAGGTCTTGATGTCATGATACCAGGGCTTATCATCTTGTATCTTTTCAATTGTCAAATAATAAGCGGGCCGACTTTCGATGTCTATTTTCATCGGTTGAACTTCGGCTCCTCCTGTTATTTGAATCACAAACGCTAGTGTGGCTAGGGCATCTGCGAACTGATTCTGAATTCTCGGGATGTACGTGAAGGTGATTGCTTTAAATTCCTCAATCAGCTCTGTCAAGTGTTGATGGTACGGTACCAGTTTGGGGTCTTTAGTTTTGTATTCCCCTCTTGTTTGTAGTATGATGAGCGACGAGTCCCCGTACACCTCTAATTCGCGGATTCCCATTTGGCAGGCCATCTTGAGGCCAAGAATACATGCTTCATATTCCGCGATATTATTGGTATAGGAAAATGTAAGTCTTGTCGCTGCAGGGAATTGAGTGCCGTCTGGGGATATCAATACTGCCCCAACCATACAACCGAATACATTGGCAGCCCCGTCGAAGAACAGTTTCCACCCACCATTCTGCTCTCTCCCAGAGTTTTCTACCGGCATATCTTCTACTGTTAATATGTTCTCGTCCGGAAATTGGACTTGTATTTCTTGGGTATCTGTCTCGACAGGGTGTTCGGCCAACTGATCGGCTAAGGCTTGCCCCTTTATCGAGTTTTGATTTACATACGTGATGTCAAACTCGAATAGAAGCATCTGCCATTTAGAGATTCTACCCATCAATGCTGGCTTCTCTGCCAAATATTTCAAGGGATCATGTCTTGTCAACAGCTCAATATGATAGTAAAGGGTGTATTGCTTTAGTCGATGCATGACCCAAATTAACGCACAACACGTCTTCTCCACCTCTGAGTACCTTTGTTCCCCATCTGTGAACTTCTTGCTCAAATAATATATGGGACGTTCTCTTCCCTCTTCATCTTTCTGCCCCAACACACATCCCATGGATTCGGGGAGTATGGTGAGGTATAAGAATAAGGGTTTTCCTTGTTTCGGAACTATCAAGACCGGAGGTTTTATAAGATAGTCTTTGATTGTCCTGAACACTTCTTCACATTCGTCGTCCCATTCTATTACGACATTCTTCTTCAACAGACGGAATAGCGGCCGGCATTTGTCGGTGAGTTGTGAGATAAACCGAGCTATATAATTTAGTCTCCCTAGCAAGCTTCTTACTTCTTTAGCGGAGCGTGGGGAAGGTAACTCTAATATGGACTTTACCTTGTCAGGGTCAATCTTAATGCCCTCCTGGCTGATGACGAACCCTAACAATTTCCCCGTTGTAACCCCGAAAGTACATTTTTCCGGGTTTAACTTAAGCTGAAATTTCCTCAGTCGTTTAAACAATTTCCTCGGGATATCTATATGGCTTTCTCCTTCTTTGGATTTAGCTATCATGTCGTCGACGTATACCTCAACCTCACGATGCATCATGTCGTGAAGTATGGCGACCATGGCTCTCTGATACGTTGCCCCGGCGTTTTTCAGACCGAAGGGCATGACTTTGTAACAGAAGGTTCCCCATGTCGTGATGAAGGTTGTTTTGGTCTTGTCTTCCTCGGCCATTTTTATTTGATTGTATCCTGAGAAACCGTCCATGAATGAGAAGAGATGGTTTCCCGCGGTGTTATCCACTAGAACATCAATATGAGGTAGGGGGAAGTTATACTTTGGCGTGGCTTGGTTTAAGTCCCGAAAGTCCACGCATACGCGCACTTTTCCGTTCTTTTTTATAACGGGGACTACATTTGCCACCCATTCTGGGTAGTCGGATACTTCGATGAACCCTACTTCCAGTAGTTTCTTGACTTCTTCTTTGATTTTTAGCAAGATGTCGGGCCTAAATCTTCTTAGTTTTTGTTTTTTAAGTTTGACATCTTCCCTTGTGGGAAGCCTGTAAACTACTATCGACTGGTCTAGCCCTAGCATGTCACCATATGACCAGGCAAACACATATGCATATTCGATTAATAGCTCGGTTATCTCTCATTTTTGCTCGGCACTCAAAATGGTCCCGATTTTGAGGTTCTTAGGGTTTTCCATGCTTCCTAGATTTACTGTCTCCACAGGCTCGTCGATCGAGATTCTGCTTTGTTCATGTTTTAGCTAACTTTCTTGTATTATTTCGTGGTCTAAGATATCGTTTTCAACAACTGACCCAGCAGCGTTGGGAACGATATCAGCGTTTTTACGTTCTACTTGCGCGAAATATCCCTGATGTTCGATGGTGGGAGATCTGAGTGACATAAAAAATGAAATCATATATAATAATAAAAGAAACAAACTGTAATGGAATTCGATAAATAGTCTCAATAAAATTTGTTCAATGATTTTTTTCTACTCTTGAGCTAACCTAGCGCTATTGACAGGACAACAAAACCAGTTGTTCAGAGCTGGATGTTGGTTGGACATGCGGGAGATTGATTCCCTTTGTTGTTGTCCTCTTTGTTTATTCGAAGCTTTTGGTCTTCTGTAGTGGAGGCTCAGGCTTCCACTGATGATGGCTTCTAATTCCTTGACCCTAGCTTGGCACTTCTCTAATTGTGCTTCCAGGGCCTTGTTTCTTTGGTCAGATTCCTTGAAGCGTCCCTTTCAAATGTTTTTCTTATAGTCTGCAGCTTCGAAGTATACTTCCATCCGGGCCTTGACCTGCTCCAGGTAGATCTCTGTCTCTGGATTGATCTTATCTGGTCTTGGCTGGGTGACGTTTGGAACCCGGTATGCTCTTTCCCCTGTCTGGTTTATAGCTGACGGATTACAAACTCTCTGGTGGCTCGGTGTTTTCCCACTTCGCCATCTAGCTCGCCGAGGTCCACATTCGGGCTTTCGATTCTGGCTTCCCAAAGTGCTTTGACCTCTGCCAGCTTAGCAAATTTCTCGGCTACCAACAGGTTCGGATCCTGGTACTCAAAGGTGACTGCTTCGAGTGAAGGCCGATAAACTATGTCTTGGACGGTACCGAATTGGCGGACTACGGAGTTGGGGTGATATCCGATACATCCGTTGATCCCGATTAATGGCACTTGCTTGGAAATTATTGCAGGTTAAGATGATTTTATTGCAGCAACTCCACCTGGCTTCCATAGAATATCTTCGGCGCTAAGGCTTCTAAGCAGATCTACCCAACTGTGGCTGGTAATGTCGTCGGGTAACTTCACCTTTTCTATACAGGAATCCACCAGATCCACCTGTTGGGCTAGGGCTTTCCTGACCATGTTTAGCCCGAAGCACTTGAGGTGGCTTACGAACCATATAGCAGAAGGTTGATGCTGGAGCGGAGGATCCCATGGCCCTTCTTCTTAAGGAAATTCAAATTCCGGATCTGTTCAGCCAGTAGAGCCGGGATGTAAGATCTTCCCTCCAGGAATTGGGTTACCAGCTCTGCAACCCGGTAGTGAATATAGAAGGTCCCGGTGGGGAACAGTATGGTGGCGAAGGCTGTCAAGATGAAAGCGTTCATCCCTTCTCTGTCTGTAAGTCTTAGGGTCTCCACACAGGATGTCCTTTCTGTCCCCATTGTCTTCTCGAGCAATAAACCAGGCTTCTAAGTCATCCATTCGTATGCAATACCCATTACAGTTTGCCAGGGCTTTGTTGACCGCTGTTTTGGCGGATGCCTAGCAGTCTACTGAAGGTGCCGACTGGCCCGGCCTCGAGGTCTGGCGTGTAAATCTGATCAGTCAGTGCTGGAGCCTGTAGCAACTGGGTGTACTCCTCCAGGGTAGGGGTGATCTCATGCGGTCCGATGAAGAAAGCTGCGGGCTCGATCTCCCCATAACTGGAGCATGGCCCGGACCATAGGTAAATTCACCTCTGACTTAGTCAGTGAGAGGATGGGGCCGATCTTCTGCTGGATGAAGGCCTGCTCCTCTGGGTTGTACAAGGTAAACCAGTGGTCCAGTACCAATTTTGGGTCCAAAGGTTTGTACACCCGAATCTCTTTGCGGAGGAGGCGGTCGACTGCACTGTTAGCCATCTATTACAATAGGAAAAAGCCTAGTTACAAACAGAACTATAAAATGTTACAAGGAAATAGTCCTGAACTCCAAGGACAAAATAACAAACCATTACATTGTCATCCAATTGTCAACCCCTTGTACGATGTTATGTATGCAAGTAGGTTAGTTCTAACTGGTTCCCGAGCTCTATGGCCTCCCCGCATTCTCGAAGAAATGGATCTCAGGCCATATCGAAGCATAGGGTGGGGTAGCCTAATCAGTCCCGAACGGTGAATCAACTCACTTCGCCCGAAACCTACACAATGGCTCCCCGTCTCAGGTTTCTAGGACGGTCCGGGTTCGACCGCATCTACTCACACAAACATATGTATGCATGCAAAACCCCCACAGTAAAGAAACTAAAATCTAACTCAATCCGCAAAGTTAGTAACAAAGTAATGATTGAAACACATTTTTTTTTTTAAAGAGAACACTTGGAGAGATTCAAGTGGCTAGCCTGCTGGTATGGGTCCCCAGTGGAGTCGCCATCCTGTCGAGTCTAATTTTTGAATTCCCATTCCTAATTCGATCTAAACTAGACCCTATGCTCATCTAATCTAGATCATCGACTTGAGTTAGGAATTTCGTTTGATTTTTGGAGTCGCCACCCAACTGTTGTTGGGAAAAAGTGAATTAAGACTAAAGGAGCGGATTAGTCTTAATTTGGACTACTAGTCGTCTTATTTCCTCTTCTCGTTTTTATGAGAAGAGAAAAAGGAAAAACTAGAGTTTCTAAGTCCAGAGGCTAACCTATTAAACTTATACGGTTACCACCTAATCTCCTAAAATTGTTCATTTTTTAGAAATGTGTTTCATTGTGTTTCTGTTAATTTTTGTTATGTCTTTGAATTTATTTCAGAAAAAGGATTTTTCATTTATTTTTATGGGTTGACCGAATGGGTGCCTAGTACTGCTACTCAGGATCAAACAAGCCGTAGTTCGCTTTTTGGAAAATCTTTAGTGTATGGGTAAATTTTAATTTTTGAAATTTCTTTCTATTTATGTTCTTACGTTTTTGGGATTTTTTTTCTAAAAAAACTCTAAGCCTAAGTTTGATTTCAAAATGATTTTTGTAGGGAAAACATCAATTTTGATTTATTTGATGAAATGATTTCTCTAAGTGCTAAAACTTATGATTTTTTATGACTTTTTATGATTTTTTTTATTTTTGGGGATTTTTGTGGTTTTGGGGAATTTTTGTGATTTTTTTGGGAATTTTTGTTTTATTATCTATCCTATTTGACATCTAAAATTTTTATGATTTATTTTTCCTAATTTCTTATTATTTTTCTATATTTTTTATTTTTTATTTTTTTATTATTATTTTTTATTTATCTATTTATTATTTTTATTATTTTTTTACATTATTAAATTCTAGAAAAATCAAATTTTTCTACATTTTCCTATTTATTAAAAAAACACATAAATAAATAAATAAATAACAAATAATAAATTAATTCAGAATAAATAAATAAACAAAATTAATTAATAAAAAAAAATCCGGAAATTTCGACTTACCTGGTCGGGTCGGTGCGCGGGGTCGGATCGATCGGACACGGCGGCGGTGTTGGCTCGTTCACGACGTTCCGACGGTCTTTTACGGCGGGTGAAGTGTCGAATCCTAGCTTTTTGAGGGTGTGAATCCAATGGTGGCGGTGGTTTCCCCTCCCGAACGTCTCCTTGCGGTGGCTCAACTCCGTCGGGCAGTCGAAACTTTGGGTTTCCCCCGATCTACACTCTTTTCTTTTCTCTCTCGCAATTCTGTTCTGTTCTCTTGCTTCCTCATCTCCTCCTCTATTTATAGGCGCTTGAAATCGAGCTGGATAAGCTCGGATTTCCTTCCGTTGAAGCTGATCGGATTTTCGGTTGAAAACCAAACTCCGATTCGTCCCCATCTAATGATTTGTTGCGATTTGATTTTAATTAGATAATGTTTATCTTATCTTTGTTGAGATCTGTTGGATTTGTGCAAAAAAATCGAATCAAAACGGCCGAAATACGAATTTTTTCTTCGCGGCGATCTCGGGCTCGAGGTAGGAGAGGATCACGCGCCCGGCCGCGTGGTTTCTTCCGGCAATCAGATGCTGCCACGTGTCCTGGATAAGTCGAAAAATTCCCAAAAGCGGAACTGCTTCCTCCGCGATTCGAACGTCTGACCAAGCCCCCCCCCCCCCCCCCCAACGCGCGCGCCTAGCCATGGTCGGACCAGCTGGGCTAGCCCACTTTCGCAAATTGCATATATGCAATGAAATTTTTTCTATTTTTTTTTATTTTTTGAAATTTCAAAAATTTGTAAAAATTGTTTATTATTCATTATTGCTATTTCCGAAATCATTTTTCAAAAGTGAAGTGTTTTCCTATTTATTTTTATTTTTTGAAATTTTTATTATTTTATGCCCAAATTAGGAAAAATTGGGAAAAATTAGGAAAAAATGAAAATTGATTATTATTGAAAATTATTGACTCTAGGGCAAAAAAGGGGTGTTTACACTACCTATAAGGTTCTACATATAAAAGGGGTCATATCCTATTAGATACATTAAGACTCAAATACAAAAACTTATTGATCACTTTTAATTTAGCTTAACTTAATATGACAGCCCGCAACACATAATCGTTTCACATATAAGGTCAACGTTGAATTAAGGATCCAACAGCTTTGCTTTGAAAGCACATAATACTATTCAAAACAAAGCTGCTTTAACCCCAAAAAAACAGAGTTACAAATTTTAAAGAAATTAGCAAGAATGGTAGGAGATAATGGATCCAAAAAATGGGGGACACCTTGATGTCAGTTCATCAAGTACCTTGGATTCATGTGAAAATTTCGGAAGCAAATGGAGCAACCAACATTGACAAGAATGGGTAGATCATAAAAACAAAGGAGTCATTGTGCTGATACCAACAGCCATGTTGGGGTGGAAATTCATCATCACCTCATTATGGAAAATGAGAGCAAACCATAAAAACAATAGTTAATAAAATTATACAAACTCTTGAATGGCGGTACCTCAAATCACTCTTCCAATGATTTGGAAACTGAAGAAGCAAAGGGTAGAAAACTACCTAATGCAGAATAGAGAGGAAGCCATGTTAATATTAGAAACCAAAAAGAATGCAGTTAAAATTGGGTTTTATACACAAGTTGCTAGTGAAACTTTTGGTATAACATTATGGGTTTACAAATGGAGGAAGATAGAATGCCTTCATCTCTTCGCTCTATGAGGATTGTAGCATGGAATGTGAGAGGGTTAAACTCAATGAAAAAAAATGCAGTCCTTATGGCTATGACTGATTACATGCCAGACTTAATTGTTCTTCTACAAAGAATGGATGGCATCTCTGCTCATGCTTTCTATTATTTAGCTCAGCTAAAGGGATTTTTGTGCAACTGAGTAGAAGGACAGAGTGGAGGAGAGGATTGCTAATGATGTGGGGAAAACTCAAGTTATGGATTTGTAACTATCAGGTGCGAATAAAGAAATCCAAATTTTGCTAAAGGTTAGACATTCTCCCTTACGGTGGTTTTTTCTAAAATATATACTTCCCCAGATTATCCTTAAGACATGTATTATGGGAGAATATAACAATTTTTCAAAAAATGTTAATAATGAGCATGGTGTATGCTAGGAGATTTTAATGACTAATATTCACACGAGAAATGGAGAAGTGGGAATTCACTAAAAATACAGTTTTCACCACCAAACTTACATGAGTAATGTGGTCTTGTTGATATGGGTTTTGTTGGTCTAAGATATGCTTAAACAAACAAGAAACAATTACACTTTTAAATTCAAAAGATTGGATAGAAGTTGATTTATTTCAGAAGCCAAAAAAAAATTATATGAAAAAGTAACCTTTATATCATTATCTTTATTATGAAAAAAAAAATCCATGTGCCACTTAAAGTTTTAAAGAGTTGGTATTCTATTTCCCTCCATGTGGTTTGCACAAAAATCTTGTGTGTGTGTTTGGACAAGAGATTCTCTTCTCCTATAGTGCCTGTGTGATGCTCTATCATTTTGGCTTCATACATTTGACTCCATTCTAAATAGCAAGTAGCTTTTTCATCCCTATTTTCCCTAAGGTTAATCTAAGGCCATCTCTTATCCAGTATCAATTTTACCCTTCAAATTTAATTTTAGCCTACCACAACCATCATAAGCATGGTTTATCAATTCTGATCAAACATACCTTTAAAGTACCCCCACCATAGACCAAATTACCTTGGGTTTGCTGGCATTCACAATATTTTAACCTAAGTTGATCACCCCCAAACTTAGCTCCAAGTCCATTCTTGAATTCACAAATCATGACATTCTCCTAGACCTAAGGTTCATGACGCACAACATCATGAGCTCTCCTTTCACCTTCACGCATTCTCTTTGTTCTTTGAAATCACCTCTTATTGAGTTACCTAATAGTAAGGAAAACCCAATAAAGTAATTTTATAAATATTTTGATAGATCTTTTACAATGTTGACTCAAAAACATAATCCCCTTTTTTGCAACATGTCCTGCCCTGGTGGTCGTCCCTCCTTTCAGCTTAACTCACATAAGTCTTTTTGTCAATAAGAACTATCTACACATTGAATTCACTAGGTAGCATTTAAAGTGGTCATTGAGGTTAAAACCTTAGCTCCAATACCACTTGTCCATATAGGCTAATCTCAAGACCATCACATGTGATACTCAAACTCTTCAAGTTTTCTGTGAAGAGGCTAGGTAAGCCTTCCTATCCAAAACATAAAGCACACCATTACTAGAGAGATAGTTTAGAGAGAAAAAGAAACTTAAGAGTAGGCAAAGTGTTTGTATTTATGAATAGTTTACAAATGAGGGGAATTCCTGTTTATATGCAAGAGGTCCCCATCAATAGATGGCTAAGATTTTTTGATTCAATGATTATAATACAATCATCCCTAATTACCAACTACCCCACCAAAAAAATATCTAAACACTTTTAAAACATTCTTAAAAATGGATTGGGCCTTGGTCCTAGACTTTACATACAATGGACCTCTATATTACTACATTTACAAAAGAGAAAGATGGGCTTGTGGAAGAGTTTGTAGCATGTGCCACTTATACAACAAGTGTGGAGGCAAAAAGTAAATGATTAGTTAAAGCATTAGAAAAGCCATTATGGGTGTTTAGAAACTAGAATAAAAACACATTTTGGGAAATTTTTTATTAGAAAAAATAGAATTTATTACAGAGTTTAGAAAGATTAGAGAAAGACATAGTCCATCACCCATCTTCTAATCTAAAAACTATTGAAAAAATAGCTATGTCAAGAAATTAATTAGGTTTTAGATTAAGAGGAATGTTTGTGGAAAATGAAGTCAAGGGCCAAATGGATAAAGATGGAGAAAAAATACACTTAATATCATTCTTCTAGTCTTAATTAGGAGACCCAAAAAAACAAATTTTAGCCTTAAAGGATGATTGGGGGGAATTTGGGAAAAAACAATCAAAGAGATATTCAAGACATTATTTTTCATCATTTCAAAATACTTTTCAAATTGCATAATCCTATTCCACAAGGCTTACATGGTGGCACGTTGAGTTAAGCAATTCAAGATTTAATGAAGCTTATAAGTAGTAAAGAGATTTAGGAAGCTCTTTGTCTATAGGGCCTTGCAAAGCTCCTAGAAAAGATGGTCTTCATACCTTCACTTTTAGGAAAAAAATTAGAATATTATAAAAAAAAGGGTTAAATCCTTAATAATAAAAATGTTTTGAAGAAGAAAAGGATACCTTGGAAAAAACGATCAAACTCAATTGATATTCATACCTAAACAAGGTGCAATGGAGATATAGGCAACAAACGAATTTGGGTTGTGTAGCTATTTACAAAAATGATCTAAATTTTTTAGTAAATAGGCTAAGGCCTTACTTGGATTTGTTATCCATCCGAGACAAATTGGATTTATGCTTGGAAGGGGAGTTAGCTGATGATGTCATTTTGTTAATGAAATTCTTCACCACTATAGGAAAAAGAAGAAAAGAAAAGAAAAAGAAGGTAAAAAAAAAATGGATGTTGATTAAGTTGGATCTTGAAAAAGCATATGTTAAAATTGAAAAGAATTATATTCATTAGGCATTTTAAAGAGCTTAAATTTTCTAATTAGGTAGATTAAATTATTGGGGGAGTTGCTTGAATACAACATCCATAGAGATTTTGGGTGAATGGGAGTCCTTTATCTTCATTTCATCAGGGTAAGGGATTGCAACAAGGAGATCCCCTATCTCGTTACTTATTTATAATTGGATTGGAAATGTTAGGTGAATTATTGAGCAAAGAAGTTATATTGGGTTTAAATTTGGGACCTTTCAAGGTATGGGGGGAGTAACATTAAGATCTCTCATATTATGTTTGTGGATGATATTGTACTGTTAGCTAAATCTTTCGAAAAATGTGGGACTATCAAAAGGGGTTCTATAAAACTTTGCTCAAATTTCAAGGTTACAATAAATCCCAAAAAAACTTTTGTTTTCTTATCAAAAAATATGAATCCATTGCATAAGAAAGAGCTAACTCAACATTGGGATTTAGGGGATTTTGGGGAATATATGGGATACCTCTTGATCAAGGTTAGAAAGTATGAGCAAATCAATTAAACTTTGCAATTGAAAAAGCTCATAAGAAATTAATGGTTGGAAAGCTTAACAATTGAGTATGGTAGAAAGATTAATCCTTGCAAAATCATATCTATAATTATTTCTAAACTATTCTATCAATTGGCAATTTACCCAAACAAATGATTATTAAATTAGAAAAAATTATAAGAAATTTTATTTGGAATAGAAAAGAAGAGGATAAGGTCATTGGTTAATTGGAAGGAGATAGCTTTACTAAAGAGCATAAGATTTTGGTTTATCTAATTTGGGATAAAATAAACCCAAGCCTATATGGTGAAGAAAAATTGGGAATTGAGAAATAAGAAATTTACTATAGGCCCAATTGGTAAAACAAAATATAAGAAACTTTGGAAAGACGAGGTTTTGATAAAACAAAAGCTTCATCACCTTTATCGAAAGAGATTTATATGACCCAAAAGCGGGGAGAATACATAGTAGAATGCCAACTATTGGTGATGAAAAGCAAACAAGTTTTTGATTTGATAAATGGGGGAAATGAAATCATAGTAAGAGAGTTAATACAAGGTCAAATTCATGAGAAGGGTGCAAATTACTAGTAAAATATTGTCGATGCTTTGAACTAAAATGGAATGAAGAAAAGATTAGCTACCCAACTTTGAATTTGTTGATTACATTTTGACCTATAGTATTGAATAATGCTAATAAAGGATCAAAAGGAAATAATTCGAGAGGCCAGAATTCATTCTTCTTTAAATGATATTTATAGGTGATTGATGCATGGATCGCAACAAAGAAAAACAACTAGGAATGGATATAGAGTCTACCCACAACTTACTAAAGCAAAGAGGGATAAAGAAAATGCATGTTTTCCTCATTGCAAGAATCCTAATGAAGATTTATGGCATGTCTTTACAAAAATGTCTTATGATGTTACAAGTGGTTAAAATATGGGAATCATTATTTGAGATCATCATTTAATCAAAATGATTTAAATGCTTGGTTGAAGTTGAACTCCCCACTTTTAAAAGAAAGATTTAACACAATACATATCTTATTTTAAATTTTGTGTTTATTTTTAAGTTATAGAAGATATGGGGAAATTGAAATAAAGCAATTTTCAACCCCTAATGAATCAAGTGGTTGTTATAGCATTAAATAAGACAAGCTGAAATTTGAGTATAAGGCTCACATGAAACATCAAAAACATATTTATTCAATGGAAAGGAGAAACTTAAAATGGACTAAACCTAATGTGAGATGGGTAAACTTAAATGGATGGTCCTGTGTTAACTCACTCAAATCAACAAACTATAGGATGAGTGATAAGAGATCAAAATGGAAATTAGATCCTAAGTTTCTCCAAGAAAGTTAGGAAAGAGGTATTTTAATGCTGAGCCATAGACTATTTACCGGGCTATACAACATTGTTTGACTTTAGGATATTATGAAAGTGGAGATTAATATTGACAATCATGTTGTTGTTACTTTCTTGAATAATAAAAATAATATTTTTTTCAAATATCATAGTGTTGTCATGGCATGTGGGAAAAATCTCTCCCACATTTGGGAGACGAAGATTGAAGCCATTTCCAAGGAAGTTAATAGCAGTGTAAATTAGCTAATGGGAGACATACAACAGAAGAATGAAGATGAACAAGTTTTTTAACCCACTAGAGGGAGGGTTTTTGACTCTTTTGAAAAATGATTTAACAATTATAGATGTATAAAGACTACAAAAGTTTAAATAGTGTTGTACAAAGACTTTGCCTAGTAAATATGCTATAGACAAAATAATGTATAGTGTTTTGTTTATGGTTGCAATGTAATATTCTATCTTTTAACAAAAAAAAATTGAGTTGGACAACTATGGGAGGCATGATTATTAGACTTGTTGGAAACTTTGTGATCCATTGCATGATTTGAAGTATAATTAAAATTAGATTTGGCTTCTGAAATGCATGGAAACTAAGAAAAAAATGAAAGATTTAAGTTGGAATAAGCTAGGCATGATCTATAATGTTGATTTGTTCATCATCTTCTTAAGGAAGACCATGAACAAGGGAGCGTGATGCCATCTCCACTAGAAGAAAAAATCATGCTCACATCTTAAACTGCTGATTGCAAATTGATAACACATTATCTACTTTATATCATACATAAGCTCTAACACTCAGCGCAACATCCCCTTGGACAATCAGGCTTTCTTGTTTACCTAAGCATGGAGAATATATATCCCTTTTGGGTTTGATAAAATAAATAAAAAATACACACTTAAGGGACTTAAATTCAATATCCCTATATTGTAAAAATGAACCAAAATAATTTTTTGGGCCATATTTTTTTAGAGATTGAAAAAAAAAAGAAACAATTTAAGAGTTAAATAAGGATTCTTTAGTGTATGCCTTAACCATTTATTTCGTTTGTACACCCACCCCTATTTAGTAAAAAAAACATGTTTGTAAACCCATTAAAAATTAATTTTTCCCCTTTTACAACAATAAAAACTCATGTTCAAGCTTTTCTTTTACCCAACAATAGACGGATTTAAAGTTAGTGGTTTTGCACCCTTGTTTTTTTTGGGTTTTAAAATTGATAATTCCAATATTAAGGTGTTTAATTAAAAATGGTAAAATTGGGGGGTTTTAATTAATGCCTAAAGTTAAAGTAAAAATATGAATATCGCATTAACTTTAAAACCCGGGAAACTCTTATTTGACTTGATACTATATACATCTAATAGCATATAATTTTTAAAAAGCTAAAATATACAAAAGTGAGTTGGTTTAAAAAGTTTTAAGAGCTATGGTTATGGTTATCAAAATCACTTTCACTTAAGTTAGAATTTGTAGAATCGCAGAATTATAAAAAAATCATATGAAATGGTAGAATTAGAATGTGTAGATTGTATACATAAAGTCAAAATTCTAAAAGGTTTATATCTAAATGATTTTGCTATATTTTAACTAAAAAAAACTTTATAAAATTATAAACTCGTAGAATCAATATTTGACTTGCGATTTTTTGATCAAAACTATGGGGGTAGCTTTTTCTTTCCCTTATTTTCCCATAAAACAAGCAAATACCATGAAATGTTTCTAAATATAGGCCTTTTTGATGCAAAAAAAAAAATTGAATTTAAAATTTAAATAATTCAAAAATCATATTGTTTCATCAATATATATAATTGTTTTTATTTAACCTTGAGTATTTTCAACCTTTACACCCTAAGCATACATATATATGTTCCCCAAATATATATATTATTAAATGAAAATATATTATTTGCCCTCAATATCATATTATATACCTATATCATTATATTTTCTTAAAGAAAAGATAGTGAATATAGTCCTTATAATTTCAGGGTTTTTTTTTTTTTTTTTTTAACTTCCCCTGTAGTAAAAACCATCTTATACTTTACTAAAACAAAAAAAAAAAAAAAAAAAAAAATTCATAAGCAAGAACTTTTAACACAGGTTTATAAATGTAGTTTATATGAATATTTAAAAAGCCCAAAAACCTAGGAACATATCCCCCACCCATTCTCTTTGAAGGGTGGCACAAAGGTTAATAATAAACAAATTATGCTCAAGCACATGTAAAAAAACCCGCAATGATACACTAAGAACATCCCCAAATATTGTACATGAGAGGCTTACATTAGTCTCACTAATAACTCCAAAAAAAAGGTATCCCAACCAAAATTATCTTATCTTAAGGTCCCAAAAAAAAAAAAAAAAAAAAACATAACACAACTACTAAAAGGCAAAGTCCCAAAATAAAATATAACCAAAGTCTAAAAATTTCAAAAGAATATCCACGAACTAAAAAAATGATGTATGTTAGTCCTAGATGCTCCCATGTATTTTCTATAATATAGTAATACTTAACATTTCTTTTAAATTTTAAACAAATCCCCACTTGTCTCATCATATACAATATTCTCTTGGAAAACACCTGCAACTGAAAAATAATTCTCCAAAAAAGGGGGAAGCATTTCCCTTAGATTTCCTACAAGCACATACACTGAATACAATTTTAAAAATTCAATGCATTAAATGTAAATATGTAAAACCCTAACCAATAAATTATCCTTGTTTAAACCCATCAACCATTACATAAGGTACTCATAACCTCCACTTTTTTATTTATAAAATTTTTTATACATATCGATATATTTTTGGGGACTTCCCATCAGCCCAATACTAATGTATTGGGAACTAGTTTCCCGCCCTAATATGAGTCATCTTAAAATTATCCAGATTATTTCAATTTTTTACTCCCCTAGAGATAAAAATCATAAGAGATTATCGAGTTTCCCTAAAATTCTACCCCTTCAATCCCTTTAAATCGAACCCCTAAAACAGTAATCAATTATTAACAGGACAACATTTAAATTTATTTAACTCCTAACCCTTACGGCAAAGCAACATACAAAGTAAAAATAGACCTAGAACAAGCTTTTAATAGGTAACTAGAACTCCCTAACCCTTGTCCCAATACCAACATTTACATGTAATTAGAATTACATAACTAAATTTTTAAATATTTATTTCATTTCCTGTATTAGCTAACTTAATCCCAATGAATGCTTATTTTTTTCTATGGTTTCTTGATTCATCAAAATTGTCATTTTTAATATTTTTTATTCTATATTTTTGTTAAAGAAAAAAAAAGTAATTTATTTTATTTTTATAATACCCATGTAATTTTTTATATAATACCCACCAATTGTTTAGTTTTAAGAATACAATTTATGTATACAAATGGTATTGGTTTAATAGTTAATATTGTTTAAAAACATAGTAAACAATAGTATAGAATTTTCATTTTATTTTATTTAAATTTTTTATTGTTATTATTTAATTTTTTTTTTTATTTTTTTCTATAAAAAAAGTTAATTATTAATAGTTGCATGTTTAGTTTCACTTGATTTTTAGTTGCAACTTTGGTTGCTCTATGGTTGAACGGGTTGCTACTAGTTACAAAACCCTTTCATAACCAGTTAGATTTATCATCAGAACCACCCAAAAAATGTTCATCTCTAAAAACTTCCAAATTTCCCTTTTTTAAAACAAAACTAAAAAAAAAAGTTACATAATTTAAATTTAAGATTTCATTTTCAATAAGGTTACAATCCTTAATTTACAATTACACAACTCCCTAATTTATTCCCCAAATATTGTTATATATCATAACAATTTTGACAAGATTGATTTCTCTCTTGATATTGAATTAAAATTCACATTCAATAACAAATTCCCTTTCAACTTTCTTGAATTTTACACAATCACAAAAAGGGAACGGTAAGAAAAAACCCTTACTTGTTTATGAGGTTAATTCCTGTAACGCATTAAACCATTCATACTTATTCTTATTGCCTAAATCCCTTCAAAAAATTCACTTTGGGCAAATCAATAACATTCCCAAAAATACATTAAAAAGGGAAAGGGGAAATCGAAACTTACCCATTGATTATGAAAAGTTGTTACTTTTAACTTCCTACCTTAAATTATTTTAAAACTAAGAACTTTTGATGGCAGCTTAAAGGGGATTTGCATGAAGGGTGAAAAAAAAAAGACAGTATTATTTTCAAGATATGAAAATTTCTAAAAAAAGGGGTTGCTTTACGCAACCCGGTAAACCCCCAGTGGGCCTCAAAACCTAGTCATTAACCCACCGGTTCGGCTCACTGGTTCTGGGAAATTTGAACTAACGGTTTGGGGATTACCTTTAAAAAGTAAAAAAAAAAAATTGAAGTTGACAGCAAAGAAAAAAAACGTAAAGGAGGAAAAAAAAAAAAAGGCTAACATTAAAAAAAGAAGGCTAAACACTTGTTGAAAAAAAAGGAAAAAAATGTAAAAGGGAAGAAAAGAACAAAGTGAAAAAATATTGAATTTAAAAAGTTGCAACTTGCAATTTTGGGGGAAAAAAAAAAAAAGAAAAAGAGAAGATGGGCCGTAGAGAAATGGGGAAAGGGATGATACAAAATAAAAATAGTCAAATTTGCACTCAAAAAATTTTGAAAGCATGGAGCGCTTTTTGAAAACAATATTCACGTGGTTTTTATAGGATCGTAGGAAATTGAGGAATGGGTTTTAAATTTTGTTAGTGAGGGGGCAGCATCCCGGTGTTAAATTTTTTCAAATTTGAATGTTGCAAAGAGCGAAGAAATTAAGTATATTGTTGGATGTTATATAAATTGTTTAAAGTAGTTTTTAAGAGTAGAAAATTTTCCATGCAAAAAAATTGGGATCACTCTTGTCTTCTGCTCTTTATTTTCAAATTTCTTACTTTTATCTTCCCATTTGTTTGCTTTCATCTTCTACCTATCAATACCTTTTCGAATGATTTCGGTTATATTTCTTGCCAACCGTTAAATAATTTTGTCCCCTTATCTTCCTATATCGGTTTTTTATAATTATCCTTTAAAATTAGAAAATTTGGGAAGTTATTTTGGTGGTTCAGGTTTTTTAAGAGAGATCGTTCTAGCAAAAAATTTAAAAAAAGAAAAATTTTTTGCAAGAGGCACTCCCAAAAATATTTGAAGTGGATGATTATGATATCTACGACTTTTTCCAATGGGAAAGCCTAGAGGACTTGATGTGCCACCCCTAGGCTTTTATGAAAGGTCTTTTGGTGGACAAAGCGAAACCCTTGCTTTCAATTTGGGCAGTGAGGAGGAGGTAAAAAGGGAAGGGCAAGACAATGTGTAAGAAGTTTCCCAATGAAGAAATTCCAAAGCACTTACGTGGGCCCATCCGACTCCCTGGGGAAGCCACCCGTACCACTTAAAAAAAAAAAATTATTAAACATTTTTTGTAAAATTCAAAAAGGGAAAAAGGGTTTGTATTCAACTTTTTAAACTACTGCCAATCAAGGTTTTGCGTGGGGGAAAAAAGGAAGAGGGGTATGGCACCCTTTAAAAAATACATGCAAACGAAACACTCTACATAGTTTTTGGGATAGATAAATTGTAAATTTAAAAAATTTGCAAACAACAAGATCGCAAAAAAGGAAGCTTTTTTGTTATTTTGCTAATAGAAAAACAAGTTCTAAATGCAAAAAACTTAGTAAAGTGTAACCAAACATGGAGTCACGCAGCTTCCCCCCAACCCGGGTTGGGGTATGAGCGAGAAGCGCTAAAAAACCAAGGGTTTATTTGAATTATGACCTAAAAAAAACCCTACAAAAAAAACCCCTATTTAAATGTATCATTTAAATGTAAACGTTAATTTGCCACTCTTTTCAATTCTCTTGAAACGCATGTTTCCTTTGTGCAGATAATTGATGATCTATGGCAAAAAAATTCAACATGGGAGTTACATACCAACGGATAGATGATGCGTAGAGGTATAAAAAAGTTAAAAGCTTAAGGGTTTTCAACAATCGCCATATGACACAAAATAAATTTTTCCCTATTTTAAGTCTTTTTTTTAGGTGAATACGGTTTGACAAAAAATAATTTTTTAATTGGGTTTGACAACTGACTGCTGTCGGTCTAATTTTTGAAATTTTTTCCCCTTCCTAAAACCGATCTAGACTAGACCCTATGCTCATCTAATATAGATCCCAACTTGAGTTAGGAACTTCGTTTAATTTTGGAGTCGCCCCCCCAACTGTTGTTGGAAAGATTGAATTAAGACTAAAGGAGCGAATTTTAAACTTTTAAATTTTGGGCCCCAAAATGTCGTGATTTCCTCTTTGTTTTTTTGAAAAGAGGAAAGGGAAAAAAAAAAAGTTTCTTGTTCGGAAAACTTAAACCCATTAAAAACCTTTTCGGTTACCACCTAATTCTT
>JBBMOL010002441.1:0-24440 GCA_037954665.1 Laguncularia racemosa | reverse complement strand
TTGACCCCCAAATCTTTTTTTCGTAAATATTATTAAATCTCTACATTAAAAGTTTTTAGTACTTCTCCTATCGCCCCGGAAAGATTATTTCTTTGTCATAGTTTATTTTTTTTCCCCCTTATCAGTTTTTCTTTTTTTTTTTAAAAATTTCTTACTCTTTTTCTTATTATGTTTTTTATACTTTCAACAACGTATTTTTCTCTCTTGTGATGGTAGTTTGATTTCTGCATTGCCACGATTCCCGGCATCAGATTTGGGTTTTTTTTTAAATGATTTACGTTTTGTTCCCCCTTTTGCTTTTTCCCAAGAAGTGCGGTTTTGGATTTACATAAAGCTCTGACTCACGCTTACATTCATTTTGTCAAAGTAAGTTTATTTTTCTTTATTTTTCTTTCTTTGTTTCCGTAAACGTATTGTAGATGAAGACATTTAAATAATTTAGTTTATAACCTAAGAGCTTGATTTTCTTTTAAAAATCATAATATCAATGTTTTTTAATTATTATTTTAAGTTATGGTTAAAATAAAAAAAGCGTAATTAAGGGTACCTTTACTACAACCTAAATCGGACTATAGGAATAGACCCCAAACCCAATTTTTTTTCCCGTAACTCTATGTTTTTAAGGGGGGTTTTAAAGCCCTCAATGGAATCAATAAATTACTTCAAATCCAAAAAACAAAAAATTTTAAAAAAAATTTTTATATATTTAAGCAAATTTAAAAAAAAGTTAAAAAAAATTAAAAAAATTTTTTATATAAATTACAAAAGTTTTTATAATATTCAATATATTGTTATTAACAGTACAAAAATTAAAAATCCCTTCAGAAAAAAATTAAAATTTTTTTTATCATCCCCCAACGAATATATTTTTTTTTTTTTTTCAACTTTTGGCCATAAAATTTAAAAAAGATTTTTGTCTCGTTTGACCCCCCAACCCTTTTTTTTCGAAATAGATAAAATTTTTTCTCAAAATTAGATGGTTTTAGTGGGGTGCAAGCCATACCAACGTACCGTGACGTAGACCCTTACGCACGCCACGCTATGTCCTGGCCTTGTTTCAAGAAAAAACCGATTTCAAATGACTATGTACAGTCCTCAATTATAATTCATTTTCATAAAAATGTTCTAGGGGAAGTGGGCCATTTTTATTTTCAAGAGTGTGTATACCTTTTTTTTTAATGACATGTTGGGGGTTGACTTCATAAGAATAAAATAATATATTTTTTATTACTTTTAATTGGTTAAATAAAAATTTTATATAATTTTATTGTTCTGTGTGAGAAATTGCAATTCCTTTATTTAAAAATAAAGAATAATTCTTTTTTAGATTTTAAAAAGGGAAATTTAAAAAATTTTTTTTTTTTTTCAATTCTTTAAGAATTACAAATTTTTTTTTTATCTCATTTCAGGGTTTACAAACTAATCTAACATGTGTAATTATCTTCCTAAAACAAAATTCCCATAATTTATTAATTTTTTATTGTATTACGACTTACGAGTATATGAAAAATAAAGCGGAATCTAAAAATTTCTTAGGAAAGGCATAGCCATAAGGTACATTAACATTACCCTTCTTAGGCATTATGTGATGCCAAAAAGTAGGGTCATAAGCAAATAACTATTTAATTTTTGGCTCGGTAAAAATTCGAGTTTGATTCAATATCAGTTAAGTTGAGTTAAAGATTGAACTACTTAAGAAATTTTTACTGAGTCGAGTTAGAGCTAAAATTTTTCATAATGTTTTGTTAATTTAAATTGTGAGCCTATAGTAGTTCAAGCTAAAATTTTCCCATAATTTTTGGGTTTTAAATTTGATCCTTGAATTTAATTAAAATTAAATAAAATTTTTAAAAAACTATTTAAAATTTAAATATTAATATTAATTTTTTTGAATAAAAAAAAAATTTTAAAAAAAATTGAATTAAAGCCAAATCTTCTCAGTAAAACTTAAGTCAAGCTAGTTAAACCCAAATTTAAAAACTTAGAATGTCCCTTTTTTAAACTCCATTTATTTGCATCTTACCAAGCTATTTCCCTTTAGAAGTAATAAAATGGAGCAGCATTTCCAAGGAAACTAGGAATCCAACATATTTAAAGATCAAAAAAAAACCTAAACATTTTTTTGGTATCCTTCATGGTGTACCAATGGTGTTGTGTCGTGAAATTATTTTTTTTTTTTTTTTTCGTTTATGCCGCCCAAAACCCTCTTGAATCGTGCCTTTATATAACAACCTACATCACCCAAAATTCTTATTGCTAGGTTTTAGTTCCATATCAAACATGACGTTATGGTCTAAAAAACCTCTTTTTATTCATTATAACATATCATCTTAATATGGAACTTCGGATCCATTTCATAGTTATTAAAACAGAAAAAACCAAACCCAAAAACATGTTAAATTTATTTTTCATTTTGGATAACATAAAGTATATACTAAATCTTTCCAAAAGTTTGTGCTTCAATTAGTTTGGGCAAATGATTGCCTAGGTGTAACATATTTTTCCTCACGGGGACTTGTCAACGTACAAATAATCAGACTAAATTCCCAACTTTCAGAAGAATCGAGAATGCAACAAGGATTATTTTTCAAGAAAACAAGCGATGGCAAATCAGGGGCCACTAACACTAAAAAACGGGGGAAAAAGTTTTGATTTACTTTATACAAAGGTACAATTAAAAAAGCCTTCAACAGCATTTCCCGAAATTTCCAATCCATAGCTACAAAAGACTCATTGTCATCAAGAAAGCACTAATAATAACTCAATCCATCCTTTCCAATCCACAAAGTCAAAGAAAACTAAAAAAACCCCTTCCACTGCCTATTGTCTCAGCCTTTGCACAGCTATTGTTTAGCGTTAGTCCATAAAATATAATAGCACTTCTTCCTTTTAAATACAAACACACCCTCTCAACTTGCACTGCCCTTTTTATTGTTCCTCATGTGGTTGTTACGCAATTTTAAAAAAGCCCCCAAAGAGAAATTTAACCCCTCAGATTTAAGACGACGATCGCTGTGGGTTTTTAATTTTGAGGTGGGAAAATTTAACAGCCCTTGACTCAGAAAGTTTAATTGGTAAAAAAGGATCTAAAGAGTGATTCGATATTCTTTTGTTTTTTTTTTTCCTTTTTGCTTTTTTTTTTTTTTTGGGCCTTTTTTTGGTGAATAGCTAAAAAGTGTGGTGTCATATCTAGCCACGGTAAACCCCCGTGAAATAGTTGAAGTCATGGTGCTGGCCCTCAGTGCTTTAACCATAATCTGCCCCGCTCCCAAAAACGACATTAGCCTTTCTTGATCCTGGCCCCTCTTGCCCGATACCCATACATTGCCTTGAAACTTATAAGTGGCCAGCCCCCAAAAGGAAAGAGGAGATGGCTTCTCCTTCCTTTCTCTTCCCTTTTAGCCCCACTCAAGCTCATCTTCAAAAGGGCCCTGTTTTATTCGATGTAGACTACAAATAGACCATACTTTCCCTAAGAACTTTTTGGATATTAGTGGGATATAAAACAAAAAACAAAAAAGGGGGGGGTTTTAAAAGAAAAAAAATACAACAAAAAATAAGGAAGGGTAAGAATTTTAAATACCCTTTAAATGAAGATGCAGAGGGATTTGGGTTTTGGGGGAAAATGTGGACAAGTCCTTTATGGTTCTCCCCATTGGAAAGTGGTATATCGGATTCCTGCAAATCAAAGTTGCTTCAATTTTTTAATTTCGATTTATGCACGCTTATGTACTTAGGAAATAGGGCAACATCAATTTTTAATTGAAATATTTTATTCAGGGTTTCACAACTTTACCCGAGGTGCTTGTTTCATGTTCCTACACTTAAATTTTAGGAAAATTCAAAATTTCATGACCATTAAATTTGAGGAACAAATTTTCCCTTTAAAATATTTCCTTCCATGCTTTTTCTATGGTGTTGCATGTGGGGGGCCTGTGTGCACATGGCCTTAGTGGCCCGACCTAAGATTTAACCCAATCAGGGGTGAGCCACTTATAGGGGGAACATTTCCCTAATTTTGGCAGGACAATTTTTTCCCAAAAATTTTGACGTCCGGTGGGGGCTGCCTTTAATGCAAGTTCTGCAGCCGGAAAATGATGAACCCTTTCCCAAACAACTGCCATCCAGCTTTCTGGTGAAAGATCGACACTTCCAATGACATCAAACCCGGGTATTTCTGAGCTAGTCCATTAATCTGGAAGGAAAAAGGAGCTGTCAGTTAATTAAGGCATGCAGTATATGAACATAAAAAGAAAGCACGTTCAATCATTTATTACTAGTGGGGGAGTTTTTGACCCCCAAAGAGGAAAACCGGAATTTAAGTAAATTATTAAGGAACACTGTTCCCTTCAGACTATACCCCAAAGAAATTTGGGCCATCCTAAAAAAAGAGATTATTTGATTCTAAAATACCCCATAGTTTTTTCCTTAAACCACTTCGTTCCCTTTCTGCATTATTGAAAAAAAAGCGATAGCTACAAGGGAAGGAATTCCCACTAAAAAAAAAGGCTGTAGTGTTTGAGTCGTGAATAAAACAACAAATTCAACAAAGGAAAAATAAATTTGATGAAGCAAAAGGCAGTCAATCCATGGAAAGAACATAATCTGTTTTCAACATATCCATAAATTGTTCTTGGTTTTTAAATTTGGCCACTTTTTAGACAACATGAAAGAAAGCTCATAGAACTCAGAGAAAAGGAAAAAAAAGAGCCGGGAAAAAGGGAAAAAAACGTGGAAAAAAACATAGAACAAAAAAAAAATACCTTATCCATAGGGGGAATCTTGAAAAAGGGGGTTAATCTTTCAAAGTGCTGAAAGTAGAGAAAACCCCAAACCGGTCATTCAGATGCCACAGACTATCTTGATCTAAACCCTCCGTTTTTGGGAAAAGGAAAACACCCATCTGATCTACTTTTTCCACTTTTCACTCTCATACTAAAGGGAGTCACTAAAGGGAAATTTCCCTTGTCTCGCACTCCCCGGACTCGCCCCCCTTCCCTGATAACACCATTAAAATCACAATGTTTTAAACCATCAAATCTTTAAAACCTTCTCAACTCAAATAAAAGACAGGGAACACTACAAATAAATATCAAAGCAACAAAAAAAACCCAAATATAAATCTTGTTTCTTTCACCCCCTTTTAAGTCCTCCCATAAAAACCATCCCTAGGATTTCTTTTTCCCGATAATTTTGCCAACGAATTGTATGAACGTTGGACTAATGGTAACAGGTGTTTTTGGGAACTTAATTAAGATATTAATTGTTTTTCCCAAAAACTCATTTTAGGCGAATGAAATCAACTACTACTTCACCCACAAATCTGGTGTTTTTTGGGACTATTAATTCCCGCATTGAAGAAAAAGAAAAAAGAAAAATCCATGATGTATCCCTCAAAAAAATCTCTTAAATTTGAAGTTCGACGGGATAGAATTAGGAAAATTTTTTTATTGCAGGGAAGGGAAGCAAAGTCCCTGGTGTTAACAAAGGAGTTTGCTGGGGAAGATTTAAATTGCGGAGAATAAGGAACATAGTACTGAACAAAGGTCCCCCCCAGTACTTAAAGTAATAGGAACCCCAGAAACCATATGCACCCCAATTCTTTCATAAACAATGCCATACATCACTTAACCCAAAAAGTATTCTATTTCCCTCTCTTTCCCATGGGTGCCACAACCTATTTAAATTCCTCATTCACTCAAAAAAAAAAAAAAAAAAAAAAAAAAGAGTAAAAACCCTTCTTATAAATAATAAAACAAACATAAAGAACAAAATTTCAAACAATATGAAACACGATAAAGAAAATAAAATTGTACCTTTTGGGGAAAGGAAATTTTGGGGTTTTAAATAAAAGGTGTTGTGCAGTGGAGAAAGCACTCAAGATTTGGGTTGATTGGGTCCCCTACGGGTCACCATGATTGAAGAAAGGGCCAAGAATATGAAAAGGGGTTTTTTTTCGACTTGACTTTTTTTTTTAATTTCTGTTACAATTAGTTCTCTTTTTTTTAGTTTCTCTCCCTTTTACCCTGAAAAAAAAGAGGAAAAACAGAGAGGGTTTCCTTCTGAAGAAGAAGAGAAAGAGTTTTAGTCGGTGGAAATTTTTCCTTAAAGATGGTAAGCAAATACAGAAAACCCAAAAAAGGTATCACACAAAATTTCCGATTTTTTTTTTTTTTTCCTTTTTTTTTTATATATTTAGACAACTAATTTTAAAGGGAAAATAAATTTTTTTCTTAAGTTTTTGCAGAGGTCTCTGCGCTGTCAAGAAGACCGAAAATAAGCGTAGGGTCAGGAGAGACAAAACTTTTAGAAAACGGGTTTAGGGCTTATGATCAACGCTAACTCGAAACACCCTAACTTTAAGCCCCAAAACAATCAAGATCCCAAGACCATTTCACAGAACGGAACTTTTAAAAAACACCACAAGATAACAAAAAAAAAAAAAAATAAAGAAGAAACTAAACTTCGAAAAAACTCTGTGCCCTGCCAAAAGAAAAAAACCCGGAAATTTTAGCTGAAAAATTTAAAGGGGGATCTTCAACAAGTTACAAGGACTAAAGGTTTTGTGGACACAAAATTGTAACAAACAATTTAGAAATAAGGGAAGCAGACCCCTTTTTAAACGGGAAAAGAGAAGGAAGAGTGACGAAAAACAAAGTTAACAAATCTAGGGGCTATTGAGGATTTTTGTGTGGTTCCAAAAGCCCAAAGGGGGCATGTTTGTGAAATGTGAGTGAGAATATAAAGTAAGAAAAAAAAAGGGGGAAAAAAACTTTTGGGGAAAATTCTTAGTCGATTGCGTACCTAATAAAAATTTTAAAGGGATTAAGATTGCCAAAAATTTTCAATTTATTCCTCGTTCACCCCCGAAGTTACGGGAAAAGAGAGAATGATTCCATCTGTACACTTAATAAAAAGGAAGGCGTAGAATCATTCTACTCTGTTTCTTGTCGGAAAAAATTTGTTTAAAATTTCTTTATTAAAATACGGATTTAAAAAATAAAATAAATTTTCGGATAATTCAAAAAAACAACCTTCACAAAGCTTTTTTAAAAATTTTTAAAATATATATTTTAATAAAATATAACATTAAAAATGACAAAAAAAATTTCATCATCAAAACTTTTTAGTTTTGATTATATTTTATATTTTAAAAAAAGTTTTAAAAGGGGTTAAAATTATGCTTAAAAATTTATTATCTATCCGAGATATATTCATATTATTTTTAGATATTTAATGGATTTTTCATAACATAAGTAAATTATTTATTAAAAAAATTCATGGCAATAATGTGAAGGTCCTATCTGCAATGGTCACAACAATTATCGGTCAATTTTTTTTTTTTTTTTGGGTTTGTTTTAAAATTACAAAATTATATATTATTGTGGAGGGACCAAATTTAAGTTTTACTATGGGAATTTTAAAAGGGAATTTTGGGATTTCAGGGATGTCTTTTCCTTCTTTTGTATATTATTGTTTTCCTTTGTTTATTTAAGATAGAAAGAGATATCGATATGGGGGGGGTCCACTTTTTAAAGTGGCTTGTCCGAAGGGGAAAAGGTTTGCAGGGTGATCTTTGAAATGTTCAGTTTAAAATATATATATATTTTAGAAATTAATAAAAATCGAAGAGAGGGGAAAACCCAAATTTTCCCGCGTTCCGTAAAGGAAAATTTCACGTATTGCCCCAATTTCCTCTTTTTGGGCTATTTTCTATTGCTTATGGTCTATTCTGGCGAAATTTTACTAAACCTATCTCAATTATCCACCCCGGTAAACCCTCGTGGAAAGTTTAACACAGAGAAATTTATGGGGGGGGTTTTTTTGGACATTGCGTAACCAAGTACTGCTGCCAACGTATGAGGTTTCTTGCTATCATACAATTTCTTAAATTTTAAAAAAACAAACCCATCTTATAATAACAAAAAAATACTCTAAAATCTATATTCTATAAAACTTATGGTATATAAATTTTAAAAAAATTTTATAAATTTTATTTTTTTTTTAAAATTTTAAATTTATACAATTTTAAAAATAAAATTATATATATAAAATATAATATTTTAAGTTTTTTATATGTAAAACCTATTAAACTTATAGTAAAATGCATAGAAAGAAAAAGAAATTTTTTCTTTTCAAATTTTATTATTTTAAATTTATGTAATTCATTATTTAGCAAACAAAAATGAAACAAGCAAAAAAAAACAAAAAAGGGTAAAGTGAGAAATGTGGGCATTAGGTTTAACCACCAACAACAAAAATGAAAGTAGAAAAAAATCAAGGGTTTCATGATAAGTTTCTAAATACAAAATTCAGAGCAAAAATTTCAAAATTTGATGTGGCTCATTTTTTCCAAAGAACCCCTTGTATGAATAAAAATTTAAATTTTACTTCCCTATCTAGTTCTCTAGGTTAGGAAGTAGGGTTTGGGGGGGGAAGTTATAGTGTATTTTTTTTTAAAAAAATATTTATAACTAAAAATTATATTTTTTAATAATTTTTTAAGAAAAATTAAATAAGTTTTCCCAAATACTAATACTATATATTTTTAAAGTATAAGTTCTAAGAATTAATATTTTAAGTTTCAAAAATTTTATATATATATATATTTAACACTTACCTATAAACTTAATATCCCATTTAAAAATTTTTTAAAATAGAATAGAATAAAAAAAAAATAGCTTTCCAAGGGTTTTACCAATCCTACTTTAACATGTTACAACCACACTTGGTCACCTTTAAAACCCCTACACCTTATAGGAAGCAGGGAAATCCATTTTTACTGGGAAAGAAAATATATATCAAAAAAGTGAATACCGAATTTTTAAAAAATTTTTTGAACGAATAAATCAGGTAAAGGGAAAGAATCTTGACTTTGTATAAGAATTTTTAGATTTACTTGTTATGGCGAAAATTTTATGGTCCCAAAAATCTGTTGAAAGTGTGGGGCCTTTCTAAATATTTAAAAATTTCCTAAAACTCATTTTAAAGGGGTTGACTTTATTTTTTTGTTTCTCGACCTTTATTTTTGAACCTTTAAACATAGCAAAAGATTGATAATCATTTTCTGAAAATCCCCCTTATATTAAGAAAAGTTTATTCCCCCCCCCGTTTACATAATTTTCTTTGAGACTTTATTTTTTAGCACATTTATAGTTAAATTTTTAAAAGGATTTATCGACAAAATGTTTTGAAATTTTCTAATTAATAAAAAATTTTTTATTATTTTTTAAAAATTTTTATAAATTTTTTTATTCTAAAAAACTTCACAAAAAGATTGGAAAGAATATTTTTTTTTTTTTAACTTTATCAAATTTTCTATAGAGCACATGTTAAATTTTCCTTTTTTTTTTTTTTTGCAATGAAAAAGTCATTCGATCTCTTTTCAATATTCTGGCCCGGACAAAAAAATCTCTTTTAAAATCAAGTCATATACAATTTTTTTTTTTTAAAAAGGAGTGTGATTTATAACAAATACAATAATCATTTCATTTAACTATATATAAATCATAATATAAGTATTGTTTTCCTATTAAAATCCATTAGCAATTGGGAAATTGATGATGCTAACAAATTAGACATTTAGTTTTTTTTCTTTTTTTTTTTCTTTTTTTTTGACTAGTTCTAAAACCTGTTGGAATAGGTTTGAATCCCACAAGTCACGGGTTGGCATGAAAGTGACTGAAAACTGGCCTTTGATGAGAAGGGTTGGCGGCGATTCATGAGAAACCATTATGTCGTGGGTAGTTAGGCTTGTGAATAGACTTGATTTTTTTTTCTTTCAAATTGTCGTTTCTCTTAATGAACCCGTTGATTTGGCGGGATTCAAATCGTTGAACCACTAGGGACTCATTGAACCAACAAGAGTACAATGATGGACTTAATTAGCCCCCATTGAATTGAAACTGGTTCATGGTTTGTGAACGCGTTCAGGCTAGTTCACGGGTTTAAACTGGCCTATGCTCCTGTTATATCAAACATTTATATTTTAACAACGATATTTGGACTAAACGACTACAACTGAATTATAATGGGTGACTTAATATAATCGATTATAAACAAATCTTATTTTTGCATAAACATATATAGTATCAAATGAATCGGATCTAGTGTGTGGGTCTTCATTCACAGTTGATAAATATCTATTTAACATACAAAACTTAAAAAAGTATAAACTGACTCTAATGCCATAATTATGCAATTTAAGGTATCAAAAGTGTCTAAGTATATTTCATATGCATTGTTATTTAAGAATTTTATTTTGGATTTTAATAGTGGAGCTTACCTAAATTATTTTTAGATACTTCTGGTTTATTGCTTTTGTTATAGAAACAAGTACTTAATTTGATAAATGTTCAATAAATGATGCGAGCAGTTAAAAAACATAACATGCTTACAAGAAACACTAATGCATTCAATTTGTAAATCCTATTTATTAACGACGTCAATTTATATATTTAGATTCCTAATAATAATTTCTTTAATCTGACTTGCTCCACAGGAATTATCAGCTTTTGCCAGACTTACTTAAGGATAAAAAACAAAAAAGTAGACTCAATATAAGAACCATCACGGGCATTTGTTCTGTTTGCTCGAAGGACCCAAAGCCGGAAGAGAATTTAGGAGAATAAAATACAGCTCATTTCTTTTTTGGGGGCTGATCTTTGGATTATACTTCTTTGTATCAAAGTCCATGCATTAAACTCTCAGACCCATCAATCGGTTTGTTTGGTGCAGAGTCCTTAGACTCGTGGTTCTAACCCGGTTTGTTTACGGATTCTTTTTTTTTTTTTTTAATTCCAATGTTTTAATTCCAAAATTAAATCTAGGAAACTGTACGTTATCGTCAAACCCAAGTTTAACTACATTGATTATAATACGTTTTATGTTATACACATATCTATTATTTTTGTATAATAAAGCATATTATGTATGATTTTACTAATTATACTTACATTCATGCATTATAGAGGAGCATATACTATGTGCCCTATAAATAGTCTTTAATATCGTCTAAATACTCATATTGCTTTTGCATAACTTAAAGTATAGACTATACAAGTGTTATTATATTGCCAATATCATTTAAATATGTCCGTATAGAATAATTTAATATGTTTATCATCACTAAAAATTATGATATGAATTTCATACTATGTTATTTTATTTTATTTATTGCATTAAGTAGGAAGATCTTATTTAGAATCTTACATATTTTATGTTTTAATTTTTTTCTTATTTATTATAAAAAAAGTTAATCATCATTTTAATTTATTATACTTACAGATAACTTATTTAATCCGTTTTTATATAATTCATTAAAATTTTCTTTTCGGAATAATTTCAGTTGCTGGAGTCTGAAGTAGTGTACACAGCCAAATTTGACGCAATAAAGTATAATGAGCGAGCCACAAAAGGATTCAGGTTTAAACGAGGGGTCGAAATTGACAGATTGAGATGGCATAAGGATGCCTAGACTGTCAAACAACGTGTTCGTATTCTAGGGGAGGAAGCCCGTGTGTATACATGTATTTATTTCTTGTTCTCTTTTTCTTGTACGAAGATGATTGTTAATGGTGCATGCAAGAGCCCCCCACAATAATTCTAAGGTTGTTGAAGTTCTTCTCATTCTTCCATTTCTTTCTTGGAATTGCAATAAACGGTTTTCAAACCGAATGAGTAGCCTGTAGGGTAGAATGTCGGATTATTTATTTTTCAGTCAGCTCACTCCCTCTTCATTTTCCTGCGGCTTCAATTAGGTCAATTCACACAAATTTGTTTTAATTAATGTATATTATTTTAACCTACATATTATTTCCTTTATAAGTGATTTTTTCAATCCCATCGAATGAATTTGAATATAATTTCAAAAACATATTATATATCCTAGAATGGGTGTGGTTTAGTTTGGTATTGTAAACCAAAGAAACCAAAAGAATATGGAACAAGTATTCATATGTACTCCTTAATTAATAGTGAAATTTATATGGGATATTTTAGCATATATAGGTATTACAGAACAATACCACCACCATCATTTTGGAGGTAGTAACGGCATGTGTGGTAGTTGGTGGTATAGCATTATTGTCATACGGTAGTAATGTGATGTAGCAAATATGCTAGACAAAGTGGAGTAAAGCTTGATCAAAATAAAAAACTCCCCCCCCCCCCACACCACTAGCTCATTTGATTTGGGATTAGAAATAGAAAGTAAAAAAAATTTTTTTAAAAAATTTTCTTTCTTATAATATAATATATATAAAATAATACACTTTCTGAAAACGTCAAAAAAATAAAAAAATTTAATTAATAAAATTAAATAATATACTCCCTACAAGAAAAAAAAAAAATCCTACTCAAATTACAAATCCTGTCAACGATCAAACCCATATTTATTGGGAATAAATGTAATCATGAATAGTAAGGAGAATCTATACTTCTTATATATTATTATCAATCTTAACATTGAAGGTTGATAGTTCCATTATTTTATTCATATTGTTAATTTGTATAATAAGTTAAGAATATAATGAAAATGCCAACAACATTAATTTAAGTTAGAAGATTAGCTATTCACCATGACTACACACTTGCACAAACATTTCCACCAACCTTACAATTACTATTTTCCACTTATATTTCAATTCCTAAAGTTGAGATGATTGTTTTATTCTTTACTTCATATTGTTTAATTTGCAATATAAGTTAAGAATAGAATGAAAAATACCTAAATACCTTAATTTAAGTAGAAGAAGGTTTTAGTAGCACATGACTACCACCACTTACACAAACATTTCATCTACCTTTATACCACTCATTGAAAGATCACAATAGCCACACCTATAATGTAAACCCACCTCAAACCATTATTTCACACTACAAGAGAAATTGGATATTTAACAATGTTTATTAACCATAAAAAAAAAACAAATTAAACATCACAAAAATCATTTTTATTGTGTTTTTAAGCATCACTAATTAACGTAACAAAAGATGTGTTACAAAAGTATATAGCAATGTTTAAAAAATAAAATTTAAAAATGGCATGTAACTATTACCAAAAAAAAAATTACTTTTAGGTGCAATTACTCTATTTATATGGTGGTTGTTATCTATAATATTAAAGGAGGTGTATGGCTAGGGTATATTCTAAAGATATTATAATATTATGGAAGTATAAAAAATATGGAAAGCTACAGTTAGTGGGATTAATTCTATAGTCTTGTTAGCATCCATCTTCCTTTCATCATGTAATTGTTGAGATCGACAAAAAAGTTAATGTGATAGAAATTTCAATGGTCAAATTAATTATTTGGCAATGGTTCATAATTGCAAATAATGCTTATTAAATTTCCTATTATAGCACAAGCTTTAGCACACAAAGATACACTATAGCTTATCTCTCTTCTCTTTGCATATATATATTATACTTAGAGTAATATTATTTATTTATTTATTAATGAATTGGATTGCAAGGGTAGGGTGTTCGAAATTTTTATTTGTGGGATCATTTTAAATTTTTATTTTATTTTAGAAGTGCTGGGTGAAATAAATTCTTGGAGGGTGGGATGAAAATTTTAGAGTTTTGGAGGATTGTTTACTTTAAAAAAAGTCTCACAATCAAATTATAAGTTTTCATTTTCAATACAGTGGTCATAACATTACTAATAATATGTTTTATGTGACTTTAGTAGATGGTAACTAATACATGTTATAATAGTGACGTTTTGTAAAAATCCATAAACACCTCTATATGTAAAATTTCTTCTAGTGACAATACCATCATTTCAACAATACTACCATATTTTCCACCACCACCTCCATGCACATATTGCTACTACATAAATAATTCCTACATTACCCTAAAACACAACCACCAATATCAACAAGGCTGTGTGATAAAGTTATAGTGGTAGTGGTGGTTTGAAAACAATGGCATTGGTACATAGCAATAATGGTGGTAATAATGTGTGGAGTTCAGAAATGGCAAGGGACTGTACTAGGAAATAGTGTGACAGCTGTTATGGTGCAACAGTATGTGAATACCTAGACAAATATATTTTATTTAAATGTTTATTTTGAAATGGAAAAACTATGGTCGAAGTGGGAATTTTTAGTAATATGGGGAATTTGGTTCATTTTATCAAAAAGGGATTTAAATACCCCATCTAATCTAGCGTCCTACCTTTTTGTCATTTGAATGTGTGACTGAAAAGACGCTCTCTGAAAACTAAAGGTGAACTAGTAATTTCCTAAGGATTGAACACGTTCAATAAGGTAAAGAAGTTTACATGATTTATATTGTTATTTGTGAATATAGAATGAGGAACTAAATCAATTGTCACTTTATCGACGTATCAGAAATACGATCAAGGAAGGGGTGGAAATGAAACACGGAATCAAGCGACTAAGGGATTCAAAGTAAGACTTTAACAAGTTAAGTTTACTATTCGTTAATTTCATAAGAAATTTCAAATTGTTAGATTCCAATTAGAATTAGGAACACAAATATGTGATTTGGATGAATTGTGAAAAAGAGGATAAATATGGTTGAGAGGATTAACATGGTATATGGTAAAGTACACATCATGTACTTGCTGAGTGCTGAAATACGTTATGATAGAGAGGTACTGGCTAAAGTACATGCTCGTGTATTAAGCTGTCAAAATGGAAAATCTTAGAAAGGTATGAAATTGGCATGTAACTACATGATCAAGTACCTAGGATGTTAAAGTATTAAAATTCATAGAAAGTTATATGGCCAACTACTCGTGTATCAAGGAGTTGTGTTAAAAAAATACAAAACACATAGAAAGATACATAGCCACTATACTCGACCCCAATTATTCCAAAGTACACTATTTAAAAACAGACTATTTATTAGTATAATTTTGGTTTATTAGTTTTATTTACATTCCAAACAAATTTTCATATAACCTAGATATCTGTAAAAAAAAAACACCCCCCCACCCACCTCACCCCTAGATTTACCCAGTAAAGTAAGAAATGAAAATATATAACAATTAGATGATAGAAAATAAGAAAAATAGATTTTTCTTATATTAGTACTAAGAAAAGATTCATTGGTGTTTCATAGATTTTCAACTTAGCTTTAAGTTCAGGATTAGACATGCTTAAGACTAAGGTTCTAAGTTACATGTAACTATTTTGTTTCTTATACTTGTTAAGTTAATATCAAATTTGAATTAAGTTGGATGATTGGTTTAAGTGGTTTTAGTGTTTGTTGATGTACTTGGCTTGGCTAGGGAGCCCGTAGTGGCAGATCTTCAGGAGCACTCCAATGATCTTGTGTCACATTGCCCCTAATGGAGTTATGCTTAGAAATGATCTAGATTAGTTTAGGTTTAAGAACTCATGGGTGTTGGTAACTCATAGTAGTAGTTCTTCAACACTACATTAAGTTTTAAAAACATTTAAAGGTTTAAGGATTCATAATTGTTAGAGCCCGTAATGGTAGTTCCTATTAATAATTTATGGATTAAGTTTTTAGTATGTTGGACGGGGTCATGAGTTCCCCTTAATGTTTTTATGGAACTTAAGTGAAACCTGAATCCGTTGTATGATGTATAATGTCTACATTAATTATTAGTTATGTTGAAAGTATTGAATATATTGAATTGTGGTTTACAAGATTTACAAGATTAAGTGGTATCTATATAGGGTTTCAGAACCTTAACATGTTATTGTCTGATAAGGCATGTGGCGAGTTATTCGTTCTTGGTTTCAGGCGTACAAGTAGTGATAGAGTAATGTGCTAATGCAATAGTGCTGGCAATAACATTGTTTAAACAAGGGTGGTGGGTAGTAAGATTTGAAGCTATGTTGACATCCTACAACAAATCCTTCACCATTACTACCATTAATAACCACCTCTATAGTAGTGTTGTGAAGGTAGTGTTGTTAGTGCTATCGGGTGTGGTGAGTAATAATGGTATTGTGGTGATAGTAGGTTATGGTTGTGTTGTGATATTGTGATGTTTTGCCATAATGATAGTGGCAGTGGTGTTGCAAGTAACAATAATATAATGGTGCTGTGTTGATTTATAGGCAAGAGGTTTAGGTTAGTGGCAATATTATATTGGTCATGTTGTTGGTGTATTGATAGTTCAATTTATTGTGTTGTGGTGTGGCAATGGTGATGGTGGTGTGATAGTTCTTATAATTTATATAATATAAGATAATATATATAAATACCATAATGACATATATTATAACATATAGTATACAACTTTTTGTTAAATTTGATATGACTATGGTTTTATAGGGGGATTATGAATAAAATAATTATAATTTTAGTAATGTTACAATCATAACTTAATTATTAAAATTACTTATATGAAGTAAAATAACTAAAATGTTCAATTTAGATAATAGTTATTTCGCATGAAAAAAAAGAGAGTTTTTTGGAATATTACTTTCCCATTTCAATTTCAAAGTGGAAAAAAAGGAAAAGGTAATACACTAGTGGTTTAAAACCATTATGTGTTGAAAATTTGACTTTAAACTTAACTCGAACTTGATTCTGAGCCTATAATTTCAAACTTGAGCCAAGTTGGAGTAGCATTGCTCAAGGAGTTTGAAGCTTCAAACATGTTTGCTCATTTTGGCTCTAGTTTTCTATATATATATATAAATTTATTTCATCTAAAATAAAATTTATTATCGAAAAACTTGACTCAAACCCATTAAAGTTCTATTCAAATTTTGACTCTAATCCGAGTTTAAATACTGAAAACTTATACCCAACTAGATTGAAAATAGCTAACTAATAAACATTTAAACTAAATTTAAATTGATTACAAATTTAAGTTTAACTCATCTATATTAAGCTAATTGCACCCCTAGGATGCTTTCATGAAATATGCGTTATTCGGGAAGTGAATAATCCACATCGTAATAATGGGAGATCTATATATATATAATATATATATAATTTAAAAAAACAAATTAGTAGGGGGGGGGGGGTTGGTTTTAAAATTAACGTATCTTATATTTAAAAGTGATTACATACATTTTAGGAATTACTTATATCCTTTGCTTAGGGTCACACTAAAGATAATTATATTAGTTTAGTTAACATCAAAGTAAAATAAACAGTGACTTAAAATAAAAATAAAATATCTATTACACAACCAAAACCCTTATTAGTCTATATACAGTTTATCCTTTCGTTCATCTAGAAACCCACTTAGGTAAAAATGGCACAAAAAGTGTTGGAAATGCACGGGGAAACCACAGAAAGAGAACTTGGGTTACAACCGAAGTCTCAATACGGGTCCTAGCTTTGACATTGGAGCTGTTGTAAAGTGTAATTTGTATGAAATCTACTTGTTCTTTTATATATACATATATGATGAAGTTGTGTTGACATCGACACTAATGGAGCCATGTCCAGTAGCAGTGATGTTGCTTCAACTTCTCCATCTGACTATTTAGATGTATTTAAGATCTCAGTGGGAAAGTTTGAAAAGTTTGGACGAAATTTTTACACACTGCAAGTGCCAAATGGGCCCAGGCAGGGATGACCCAGAACATTACATTTTATAAAGCATGTTGCAGAACTAGTTATTTTTAGAAGGAAAAAAACTGTTTCTGGTTGGACAGCCAATCGTATCAGACTTCATACACCATCGAATCCAATGACTAATCATCAGTTAGCCTTATTTCTTTTTTTTTTTTTTTAATATACAATTTATCATCAATTTGTTTAGATGAAATCTTACATTTTCTTTTCTTTTTTCCTTCTCTTTTTTTTTTTTAGATCTCAATATTTTTAATTTTTATAAAAATAGAGGATTTTATCACTCTGGATGCTAAATTTTTTTTCATTTTAAAATATGTCAACTTTTAATTGTTGTATAATAATTAATTTTTCTAATAATATACTTAATATTAATATTTTCAATTGTATATTATGTTATAAGAAATAATATCTAATATATTTAATTTCGCAATATCAATCTAAATAGTGAGAAAAAGTCCAAAAATAAAGGAAAACGGACTTGTAAAAAGTTGTGCACAATCAAGATCTTAGCCAGCCTTTTAAGTAAGATCTATAAAAAACAGAACATATTTAAAGAATAAGGTTGAAGACTTTATGGAGTGTTGACAGAAACATCATTAATTACTCATTGAAGCACAAAGCTGTCATTAATTGAGTGGATTTGTAGAACAATAATTATGTGGAGCTATGTTCATTGTAGTGGCAATCATAGGACGACTATTGACTCGATTGGATTAATTGGTTGAAGTTATCATGATTTGCATCAACAAATTTATATAGTTTTAACAGTGTAATTTCCATAAAAATGAATAATTTCTTGAGATTTAAATAGAGGATAAGCGGTATTTTTTATTATATAGGTACTTATTTGTATTTTACTGTATTTGACATAATTTGATTTTTTTTTCAATTATTCTTATAAGATAAAGTTTTAAATATATAATATTTTATATATTTTGTATCCTCACAAAAAATTATTCTAAAGTTTACAGCTAGGCATGTTCTCAGTTTCCAGACGGATTATCGTGTGGTGCTTCACAGTTGGTTCGGCTTTATGTGGTTGAAATTAAACAAAAGTTGTCGGTTTTCTGTGTACTACTAGTTTGATAGTTGTTTATTTTATACGGATAATAAATATGGGGCAATGTGGTGACCTCCCCCCTTTTAGAGCTTAATCATGTTTTCGAAAATCTTTTTTTTATGCGATCATATTTCATTTTCTATAAATATTACTTTGCTTTTTTATATATATTATTTATTTTTAAAATTTTAAATTTGCTGTACGGAAAAAATTACGAGGGAAAGTAAACCAAAAAACCCTTTTCTTTCAACTTCCCCAATAAAAATCTTTTTTTCGTAATGATACTTTAATACAATATCTTAATTGAATTATATGTAATGTTTAAATAAATTCATTTTTTAATTCTTTATCTACGTGTGTAAAAATTTTTGTAAAAACCCTAAGAACAAGTAGTCTATAATTTTATTTTTTTTTGGATTAAAAATTGATGAAAAACCCCAATCCCCATATATTTTATATATATACATATATTATATTTTAAAAGGGTAAGCGAGTACAGAATAAGTAGAGTAGGGAAAATCTTACCTATATTCTATCGGGTAAAAATAAAAGGGTCTCAAATTTTAAAAATGGAATTTATTTATAATATTTTAAAACCCCACCTTATATCTTATAAATTAATCTATAGAATAAAAAAGTACCCTTATAAGGAAAAAAGAGAGGGGGAAACATTAGGTTTAATGCTTAGAGTTTTAACTTATAAAATTTAAATTCATTTTTTTTTTCTTTTTTTATAAAAACTTTTATTGCTAAAAATTAAAATATTATCATTTATTATTTTTTAATATCATTTAATAAAATCTTAAAAGGTAAGTAATAGTATTTTAGAACCTATACTCTATTTACTTTAGCATATGGGTTTTAGGGGTACATATAGGGTGGGAAGACCACATACTCATATTATACCTTGTGAAAATAAGTTCTAAAAAGTCAATATTTAAAATCATTCTATAAGTTTTAATACTATTTTAAACTTATTTGGATCGAGTAAGATTTGGATGGATGCCTTGTATAGAAAAACCTATTCACCCATTTTATATTTTATTTTAGGGGGGTATTATATATTATAATTTAGGGAGTTATGAAACTTATTACTATTTTATACTGTATTGTTGTGTCCAAAAAATTTTACTTTTTTTTTTAATGGTTTCTAGTTATTTCCTTATCAATTTAAAAAAAAGCAATTCATGAGTTCATGCACTCTTTTTTTTTAGGGTTTCTTTTCAAATATAAACTTTTTTTTTTTTTTTTTATTTGGGTGACAGTTGGGAAAAAAATTTTCCCTTTTAATCAAGATAATGTAGTAAACAATGTGTAAAAAAAAAAAGTACGATATTTATAAAAAACACATTTAAAAATATTAACCAAATGTGAAAAGCCAAATTTTTGGGGGGGGAAGGAATTACCAAAATTTGTTATTAAAAAAAGTGTGAAGATGATGAAAAAAAAAATTACAAGTTATATAAAGGGATCTTGGATCCTATAAAAATTAAAGGTAAAGTTTTAAAGGGTTTATTCAATATGTTAAAAAGGGAGATTCCCATTCCAAAAATTAAGGAACTAGGGACCTATAGGGTGGGTACAAGTGGAACATCATATTCTACTTACTTTATATGTTTCTCGTCTTAAAATTTAAAAATTTTATTTATAGTAAAAATTTTAATAAAAAAATATGAATTTAAATAATTTCAATCGTTAGAATATTTCATATTAATATATTTCGTTTCCATTGGTACCCCATTGCTTTTGTTTGCATGCCACATTGGCAAAAGTAGTGTGTATATATATATGTTAAGATATAATTAATTTAAAAATTTATTAATTCTTGGTTAAATTACAAGTACACCCCAATATAAAAGTATCCCAAAATTAATTAAAAAATAATTATTAAATTTGTGATTAATTCTTGAGTTAAATGAAAAATATACCATAAGTAAAGTATACCAACCTCTAAAATGTTGAAATTTTTTCGACCAAAAAATTAAATTTTAAAAAAAAAAAATGGAAAAAAGTCATAATATGAATAAAATATTAGATTATACTTAGAAAAAACATAAATATTGTATTTAACAATGATTATTGAATGGAGGAAAATATACATTACAAGCCCTTTAAAACATCCCAATTTTAAATTCAAAAAAATTTTTGAAATCACATTTAAAAAGTCGTATATGGTTGTCAAAAGGGCCAATCATCAAAGAAATATATTCTTAATAATTAAATAAAAAAATAAATTAATAAAATCAAAAAAAAATGAGTAAATAAAAAAATAAACAAAAATACTAATTTCAGGGGCCAAACCAAAGACTACATCCTTCAAATTCCCAAACACTAAAACAAAAATAATGTGAGTCATTGGCTTGTTACTATTAAATGAATTGTGCAACCCACTCAAAATGGTGGATGGCACGAACCCCACCTAAGTAATGGGTTCTTGCCTACTACTTAAAATTAAAAGGGAAAAAAAAAAGAAAAAAAGAAATTTAATGAAAAATGATAAATGATGGGGATAGGTTTTTTGAAAATTTATGTATTTGGTAATAATTAGCCTTTTGGTCATACATTTTTTGGGATGACAAAATGTAAAAAATATTATTGATTTAGTTTAAATTCTTAAAAAAATTATTTTCAAAAACTTTTCTTAGTATTTATTATTATCAACTTAATTATAATTTCCCAATCAATGTATATTTTCCCTTATGATTTCTTACATTGGAGATGGTGGGCAATGATAAAATTTCCCAAGGGGAGTTGCACCATGCTTCAACTTGAGTGGTTGCATAACCTAACAAAGTTTGGTGTTCCCAAAAAAATACTCTTTTTTTTTTTTTGTGGCCAAATCTAATACCGAAAAAGGCGTTTTTAGTGTTTGAAATTTCAATTTTGGGAAATTTTAAATATTTAAAAACTTTTATTTGATAATTTAATACCCTATATTTTTAAAAGACCATTTATTTAGTATCTCATTATAAATTTTTCATAATAGACATTAATTTTGTTGATGTCGGTAGTGACATATTAAATTTTTTAAACATTGCCCCTTTGTTTTAGTCCACATAATTATTTTAAAATTAAACATATAATATTAAAAAACAAAATTAATAAAAAATTAAAAAAAATTCAAGAAAAAGGTTTGAAAAATGAAAAAAAAAAAAACCCAAAAATATAATGATTAATTTTTTTAAAATTTTTAAATAATTATATATTATTTAAAAAAATTAATAAAAAAATGAAAAATTAAAAAAAAATTTAAAATAAGGAAACCCTGGGTTACATGCTTAAATATTTCTTTTTTAAAAAAATTACGTAAATATTTACCCAAAAAAACATAAACATATTCCAAAAATGGGTTTTGCAAAAGGTGCGAATCACGTATACTGTTTTAGGGATATGCAAAAATTCCAAAGGTTGCACCTTCAGTAAAATACCCAGACTTTTCACTACCCAAATTTTTTTTTTTTGATTTACAATCTTGGTTGATTCATAAATACGTGATAATAGTAAAAAAACTAAAAAATATAAATATGAAACACACAAAAACACACAACCTACACAAAATCCCCATAACTCTATCTCATTTTGCTCTCATTTGCATGCAGGAAAGAGGAGGAAGAAAAATGAGTGTTTTTTGATATGAAAGAAAAATTTCCGGGATTAAGTATTTCTGAAAGTTAATCTTAGTTGTGATATTTTTTTTTTTTTAGAAAAGTTGAATTTTTTATTTGTATTGAAGTCTTTTTATTTGTGTTTTCATCTATGTTTGTATTTGATGTAAGTTTTTAAGAAAAATATTAGTATAATTTCAATTTTATAGAAAAGATTTTTTCGGTATTGTTAGATTATATTTTTTTAAAATATGATTTATATAGATGTTGTATGTGTAAAAAGTAATTTAATTTTTGTATTAGAACGAGGATTGAATACTGTAAAGGAAAAATGAAAAAATGTAAAAAGTGGAATAAAATTTTTGTGTTTTTTTTACGAAATTTTGAAAATATTTTGTGGAAAAATTAATTGAAAAATAATTTCGAACAAATATTTGAAAAAAAAATATTTTGAAAATTTAAAGAGAAGGGATGACAATTATAAATAAAAAAATTAAAGGGCCCAAAAGAAGAAAATTAGGGGGGATGTTGTGGTGGTGAGATTCGAGGCCCCATCCCCACTCATGTAATAAACCCCCCTTTAAAAAAGTCAAGATCACCTATAGTTTGTTTTCAATCTCCTTGCTAAACCGATTTGAAAATCTTCTTAGGGGGAATTTCCCAAAATGAAGATGGCGAGTTGACTTTTGTTATCAAATAGGAATTTGGCTACAAGATTAGTAGAAGATAGGTTTGGGAGGGAAAGAAACGGGCCCTCAAGCTCGTGTACTAGAATTTTGGAGAAGTCTTACAAGAACTGCCAAAACTTTTCAAAGCAATTGAAATACAAATCCCAAAACACGAATAGATTGGGGTGGAGCAAATTTAGCACCCCAATGGTCTATTTGAAGTAGGTATTCTGGGCCCTTTTGCCCGTTTCATCGCGGCATAGAGTTCCTTTTTAACTATTGTTACCATTGATGCTAAACCCTTTTTTATAAAAAATACACTCACAAGTTGCTAATTTTTGGGGCATTGATTTTTAATAATAAAATTTCTTCCCCTGGCATTCACTCTGGTTGATAAAGGGAAAAAGTTGAGACATGAGGGTAGTTTTTGTTTTAAAATTTAAGAAATATGTCGTTGGGAATCGTAAAGGTCGTTTAAAAACCCTTTGTTCTATTGGATAGACATACAAGCATCAGATTAGTAGTTTGAGAAGAAGCGAAGGATGGCGACCCCCCAAATTTTCGATGTGGTGGGTTTTACCTTCGAACATTGTGAGCAACTTCAACTTGGCGCATAAAAACACCCAGTGTAAGAAGTTAGTAAAATATGCTGGGTTACAAGCACAACTCAAAAAGTTGAATTATGTGATGTAGCAGGTACAGATGATTTTGTCGGATGTGTTAGACTGGATCAATACGTGCCCTTGGATATGTGGACGCTTGCTCTGTGGTTGCTATCAATTGGGGGGATATGACCCCCAATTTTGTTGAAGCTATAATTTCTTTTTGAAGGGGGCTCGGGGTTACTTGTAATTGTTTGGGGAAGAAAAAAAGTTCTTTCAACTGTGTTGGGTAATTCGTGCCGAAGAGAATGAAGGCATTGAAGAAAATTTCAAAGGGTAAAATTTTCACCAAATATGCAACCCAAAAAGATTGATTAATGGGGGTTCACAAGCTTTTTAACCACCCGGTCATTGACTTTTAGTAGGCATGGGCAAATTTTTGAAGTCTTTACCAATAGTCATTGCGTCACCAGCTGGTTAAAGGGAGGGAAACCAAATGCATGTTGTTGACTTTGCCCCAACACTTGCAAACTGCTAGAAGTGGTAAATATATAAAAATTCTATGCTCGCATGCATATGCAGTGGTTGTCTGCATAGGGTTTTTATTTTGATATATTCTATACTCAATTGGTATAGATGGACACATCAAGACTTTTAAAAAACATGATGCACTTCATGTTTTTAGGGGATAAGTTGGATTGGATGCCAGTGCACTTCCCATGACTTCGGGCCCCAAAGGGGGGACCTGTATGGAAAAAGGGGAAAAGCCGCCCGCGGTAGGAGGGGGCATCCAGATCAAATCGTTTTGTGGAATTTGTGGAGAGGAGGCATAATAGAAGAACATGCCTTTCGTCGACGTGTAATGGGGAAAAAAATGAATATAACTGCATATTTCATTACGTTGAATTTCATTTGTGATTTTAACATTTCTTTTTCTCTTTTGTAGCTTGGTGAATCTCG
>JBBMOL010002440.1:0-24450 GCA_037954665.1 Laguncularia racemosa | reverse complement strand
TTCATTTTGCAATCAATAAAAACAAATTTTTGAGGTTATAATATGACACCAGACACAAACCCCATACCACTCATTCCTTCTTCTAAAGCTAACTTCACAAACTACAATGACAAAACTTGTAACCTTTTTTTATTAAAAAAAAAAAAACTCTACAATACACTTAAAATTAAGTCACAAGGAAAAAAAATTTTAAATCCTCTAGAAATTTAGTGCGTAAGAAATAATTAAAAAAACTTGATCACTTTTTTTTTTACTCATTTAACTCTATAAACCCTTTTCTTTGTATTAAGTTTTGATTCAACTTTGTTTTTTTTTATTGTGTGTGTTGCACCCCTCGCGTGTGTGTGTATAACACTTACTATTTCCTAACGGCTTTTTCATTTCCAGTTGCCCCATTAAGCAGATCTTTAATATTCACACCCCTTGTTTGGGAAAGGGTTTAACCTCTAGTAATCATTTTTATCAATATGCTTTATATATCTCTAAAAGCATCGACTTCCCTTTTTTTAAACCCTTTTTTTAATTTTTAAAGTAACCTATATAGAGAAAAAACCCCCATGATATTCAACCCAACTTCTAGTGGACTAGATCAACATATTACCCAAAAATTTTTTTTAAATCGAGGAGAGGGGTTTGCAATTTTGAATTAAAAATATTCTGTCAAAGTCCTCACTTCATTCAAAAACATTGTATTCAACTTCCAATAGATAAAATTCCAAAAGCTTCTTTTTCGAAACTTCAAAATTTATTCTTAAAAAAAACTTGTCTTTTTAAAATTTAGAACTATCTTTGCTTCTAACCATCCTTCAAATTGTAACTTCCAACACTTTGTTTCTGAAAAAAAAAGTATTTTTGCATATTAAAAAAGTTTTTGCATGCCATACATTTGATTACTAATACTACACATTTGATAAACTTGATTATCATATATTTTTTGTTATCATCAAAACTTATTCTAAAGACTAACACATTCACAAAAAAAATCTGTTTATATGTACAAGATAAAAAAAAAAAAATCAAATAGCACATCATCAGGAAATGGCCTCAACTACAAACACATCCCATTAAAAACCTAATCCTAGATACAACTTATCCAAATAACATTTAAAAACCATTGAAACCGTTATCACCTATCAAAGAAACCACTTACAATCAACCGTGTGAACACAAAAGTGACTCTGGATTGGAATCTTTTATCATTTCGCCCCCAACGTGAATTTTCCTTTACAAATCATTAGAAGCATCTTACTTCAATCTAATTAGTTGTTTACATGATGATTATTGTACAACCTAAAAGAAAATGGGAAATAATTTTGTATTGATTTTGGTTTACTTTACAATTTTTTATCTTTACTAACAACAGTAGTTTTGAGTTTTAAAAATTTTTTTAGAATTATTAAAATTTAAATTTGGGAAGTTCAACTTTTAAAGATATGTTAAATTGTGATTTGCTTTTTCTTTTACATGATTTTTTATTTTTTTATTTGATTTTTTGAAGTACTCTAAAAGAATTTTTTTCTCTTTACATACTAAATTTTAACAATTATTCCCTTTTTAAAGTGGAAACAATACAAATGATTTGCCTTTCAATTTATAAAAATAGTGGGAAATTATGGGAAAACAGCAAGGTACTAATCATAACAATAATGTAATGAGTAAACCAAGATCGTATTTTTTTTTATGAGGAAACGAAAAAGGGGAAAAAGAAGGGGAAACTAAGTACAAGACTATAATGATACTAAACTAAATAACAAACCAAAACAAGGTTATCAAGCATCAATTCAAACTAGATTAAAGAAAATTAATAATTTCACTAAACATAGACTTAACAAAGTCTTAACTTTGAGGTCGAATTCTTCCAAGTTACAAATGATGGAGGGCTTGTGTTTTCAACTTCTTAAATTTTTTTATCATCATGCCTCAAAATATTTAGATAGTGTAAATATGGTTTTAACCACACCACAAGATTCATAATCATCCTTACGAAGGGGGTCTTAATGTATAAGAGCTTTGTATTACAATCCCATCTACATTTTTCAGGTAATTAGTTATATAGCCAAAATGGAAATAAAACCTAATCGCTTAAAACTCTACTTGAATACTAAAACTATGGTCCTTAAATCCAAAAATCTATATTGTAAAATTGGGAGTTTAGGGTATTTGGGGATTTTCCCCCAATTAATTTTGGGTAAACTTTATGGGAAAACTAAAGGTGACCCCAAATTTGTAAGAGCCACAGTTTAACCAGATAACCATTTGCTCTACATAATTACACCTATTTTTCCAAAAAACTACCAAAAATTCCATTTTTACACAAACAATATCAAATTCAACAACATAATTTCTTTAAAAATCACACAATCCCCACAACAATAATTATTCACAAAAAACCCATATTCGTGGAGATAAAGCATACAAAACAATCCCAAAAGAATATAAGCAGGGAAATAACTTTAAATGTAACAAAAATGAGTATAAGGAAAACTTGGTTCAAGGGAAAACATTGATAACTCACATAAAAACATTTAAATTTCCCATTACACCAATGCTTAAAAATCCTCCACCAAATGCTTTGAAGAGTTAAAAACCATTAAAAACTAAGCTACAACCAACAAAAATAGAAGAAAATTAAAAAAAAAAAATGTAAAAGCATGCAAAAAAAACCCAAAAGATGAACAAAGTCAAGAGAAAGGCACTACTCTTAACCTTAAATTATTCACCCCCCCTATCTACTATTTTCCTAGATTATTAACCAGCTACTACTAGCCAAATAGTAGCTATCTACCATCTAAAGATAACACCTTCATCTAATCCTCTCCACTTTTTAAATGAAACTTTACTTTAAAGCAAAGGGTTCTACTCCTACCGACTAAACTAAAACCCTACCACGAACGGAGGAGAGAAAAAGGGTTTTGTACATTTTTCCCCCCTCAACATCTGAATGGCCTAGTAGCTTTGACTCCATATCAACTACGGGTCAGTCAGTACCTAATCTACTACTAGAGGTGGGCCCTTCAACAGAATTTTTCCCTTTTTTTCCCTTTTCCCTTTAAACCGATTTTAAAAGGGTTACCCTCAAATGGGAACCCTTGGACCTATAATAAAATAAAAAATCTTAAACTTTTTGCAATAAAACTCAAGGGAAATTTATGCTAAAACTCTCAAAATCACGTAATTGCATGTGTTGATCATAAGGATGAGATTTCTATACAAAATTTAGTGCATATTACACATTTTAATCTAAGTTTCTTGCAACTTAAAAGAGCATTAGGTAAAATAAATGTGTAGTTTTACACACTTACCTTTAAAACCCAACTTTAAAGTTTGCTTGTCCCAAGAAAGTAAAAAACATTAACCCCCTTTTAAAGGGGACAAGTAATATTTCTCCAATTATTTTATTTGTAAGCTTTTTCTTACCCAATTCTATGAAGCCTAACAAGTTATCTTTAAAAACTTAGATTGGGATAGCAAGTGGTCCCCCTTCATGAATTATAGAGATAATGTTTGTGCACCCAAATACAAAGCGAAAGAATTCATGGACTAATCTATGATCCAAAAGTTAATCCAATTGTTTAACTCAAGACTAGATAAACAGGTGATGGGTTTCGAATCCAACAAAAATAAAACCTACCCTAGACAATAATATTTGCATATGTGGTGAGTAGGGTCGAATCCACAGGGATTGGTAAAGATATTTCATTTAAAGAAACAAAAGAAAAAGGAAAATGGGGGGGTTTTTTTTGTGAATCAAATAAAGTAAAAAAGGTAAAAAATCAGATATTGGAAAAAACCCACCAAAGGGAAACAAGAAGGTTTAATTCAGGAAAAGATCATCGAGCAAATGTTTTTCCCTTTTTTTGTTCTAAAAATTGGTTTGGTTATTAACAAGCTCTAACAACCCATTCTCCTTACTTTCCCCGAAACCCGGGCAAGCGCTTTGAATTTTTCTCTAAATTTATTAAAAAACCCCCTTTCAAGCCTTTGGATTTAATCTATCAAACATTAGATCTAGAGAGACTACCAATTTATGCCCCAAATTATAAGAAACCCATTTAAACATGATCAACACACCTCCATAACGTGATTCGTCATCTCTTTTATAACCAAACAGTTATTGCTCACTAAGACTGGAACAATCAAAAAATTACGGGTTTGACGTGCTAGTTGAAATATATTAACTTGCTAATTGATAGAAGAGCCATTCATACCAACAACAAGATAAAATGACAAAACGTCAAAGATATAGAAACCCGAAAGCAAAGAATAGAATAAATACAAGTCAATTAGACCTCACAATTCGTGGAGAATTAAAACATCTATGACCCTTTGGCTAGAAAAGTAGCTAGCTACTCATGTTCATCAATAAAACGAAAATAAAAGATAGAAACATAATGAACCCGGTTGCTTGCTCTGCCTCCACGTTTCCTTCTTCAAGATCCAAGATTCCAAGATCAAAAGTTGTCCTAACCCTCTAGGGTTGGCTCTATTTATACTATTAGATGGATAGCATGTGATCTTTTGCTAGCAAGATACGAAAATATCTTTCCTTTTTCAAGTAGATTTCGAGAAGTGAAGATACGTCTGCCTGGCACGCCCCACCACACGGCCGTGGGTTAAGCCGTGCCATCCTCTGTGCATATTCTTCAAGTCTTCAACCGCGCCCAGTGTGAACCACGGTTACACACACGGCCAGATTTCAAGCCATGCCTTCGTCTGTGCATAATCTTCAAGTCTTCATCCGTGTCCAGTGTGTAGCACGGTTACAACCACGGCTAGATTTCAAGCCGTGTCTTCATCTGGTTGATGTTCCACACTTTCTTCTCCTTGGCACATCTATCTTCCACCACGGCTTCAAGCACGGTTTATCCCCGGGTTCCACCATGGCCGTGCCTTAAGCCGTGTCTCTCTCTGTTCAAAGTCCTCATTTTCGCCTTCTTTTCCAGTGTGTAACACGGTTTGAACCTTAGTCGTGCCTCAAACGTGCTTCCTCCGGTGGTGTAATTTCTTGTCTTGATCCAAGTTGTAGATGGGCTTCTCTAAAATACTTGAATTAGCATCCTTGACTCCATTTAACCTGATTTTTTCACGATGATAGAATTAAAGTACCATTTCCTTATGATTTCTATAAAATCAATAATAATTTAACACAATTTATACTATAAAGATTGAGCATAAAATGGCTCTATCACTAGGATCAAGTATGATGTCACTAAATGGGAGAGAGATCTTTACATTTCATAGATTAACCAACATGCATACATCCTAACCCATCTTTTAAGCAAGCATTAGCTTAGTAAGAGAAGAAAAATTCAATCATCCTTCACTTGCATTCTCCAAGAATTTTTCCAATATTTGTTTTGTTTTTATCAATTTACGCTTGTGTATCCTGAACTATTTGTTCAAAAGAGCTCTTTATTCCACACTTTCTCACAGTAAGGAGACCAAAGGCTTATGAACCAATCTATAAAATTATCATCCACAAAGATGTGTCAAGCACTTATTGGGCAACGTACCGCTCCACCTTTCACTCTTTTATTTGCACTATTTTTTGGTTAGGTTTTCCCTCCAACTTTAAAGTTTTTTCCAAAATTTTTTTTTTTCCCCTTGAGAACCTTTTAAATTTTTCAAAAAATTTTTAAAAAATCCTCACAAAAGTATCTACCCAATTAAAAAAAAATTTCAAAAAACCGGGAAAATTAATTGTTAATTTTCAAAAATTTCCCAAATGCTTAATTCCCTCAATGGCTTCCCCTTTTTCTTATATCGAGAATCAAAAAAACAAAATTTTAAAAAAAGGTAATTTCTAAATAAAAAGGTTTTCATCCACAAAATTCTTGGTTTGAATAAATGGTTCACAAAAATTATATTTAGTTCATTTTAAAAATTTTCAAAAATTTTATCAAAATCATTTGCTTTTAACATCCAACTTGTTTTTTTTTTTTTTTTTTGGGATAAAAAAAAACCCAAAAAACTATCAAAGGATCAACACGTGTTTAAAATTACAGTAGAAAATATGTTTGTTGTCGGTGAAAAAAAATTTTTCATCACAATTTGATCTTTTCCAAATGGGTGTTTTAAATTTAAATTTTTTTTTAATCCTATACGAAGTAATAGGCGTGCACCTTCATGCGTTTTTAAGCAAGAAAAGCACAGGTCGTCCTAGGATACACCAATTACTAGTATTTAAACTCCTTTCCCATTATCAAACCCTCGTTTAATAATGTTGTTCGAAACTTGTTTACTTAATCCAAAAACTAAAAAACTCAAAAACAAAAATTGGTTCTAAAGATTTTTTAAATTAAACCAAAAAAAACCTAGATTTTTTTAAACCCTTCTCTATCAGAAATTTTTAGTTTTCTGAAGATTTTTTGAATTTGACTTCTTATACTGTCAAATTCTCTAGTCAAGTTAATTTCTTTCTCAATTATTTTTAACCCTATTTAACCCTAGGTTTATAAAATAGGTTCTCCCCCTTTTTTAAATTAGAAACCCTAGTTTCATAAAGCACAGGGAATTGCATAAAAAATAATCGATGTAAACAAAAGGGGACTTTTTTTTTCCCTATCCTAGAAGAAAAATTTTAAAAACCCTTTAAATTTGAATTAGATTAATCATTTGGGGCAATTTCTAAATTAAAACTAATATGAAAAATACGCAAAAATTCTTTTTTCCGAATCTTGAATCTAAAAAAATAATTGAAAAAAACATGAAATTTTTTAATTCATAAGAAAGTCAAACAATTTGCATTAAAGTTCAAATCTTTAAAAAATGACAGAGAAGTTTCAAATAAAATTAGTTTAAGGTCTACTCTCCAAAAATTTGGGAAAAGGGGAAACAAAATTATTTAGAAGAATAGAAAAAAGGTCCATGGCCCAACCCCTTAAAAAAAAAAATCTTTTTCTTCGGGGGTCTTCAACCCCCCCTTTGGGAAATTTCGACAAAATCTTTTTTCCCCTTTTGCTGTTATGACAGTGGAGAAAATGAAGAATCTTTTAACCCCCCCCCCCTCCCCCCTCTGGGGGCGAACTAAAGGGTTTATTTTTTCATGTCCCCCGATTGGATTATACACGACTGGATACCAATTTGTGTATTTTGTTCTTTAAAATTCATGTTTGCTTCCAAGTGTTTTTTGTAAATTTTACACGAGCAAGTACTTGGGGTTTTCTTTTAGTGTGTATTTAAAAATTCATCGAAAAAAAGAAAAAACTTAGATACCCCAAGAAAAGGGACATGGGCGTGTACTTTGCTCGTGTACTTTCTAAAAATCCGCTTCAGTATAACAAGTAAAATAAAAAAGGCATGGGCGTGTATTTGCTTATGAATTTTCCCAAAAAAAATTTTTCACAGGAAATTTAACCCAAATTTCCCTTCCCAAAATTTTGGGCTTTGCTCTTCAAAACTCCTTCCCTTAGCTCCAAAATATCTATAAAAACCCTTGAAATTTTAATCATTCTTTTCCATTAAGCCCCCTTTTCTTCAAAAAATCATCAAAAAATTTAAAAATAAAGCACAATTTTTACTCTAGTTTAAGGGTATTTTGGGGATTTATAAGCTTCCCACACTTAAGTCTTTGCTTGTCCTAAAGCAAATAAAAAACTTTAATCAAATTCTCTTTAATCATGTTTATCTTTCCCAAATAATACTATCCTTTTTTGCTTTTATGAATTTTAATTTTTTTGCTCAAGAAAACCCCTCAATCTTTGAGTTTGCTTTCCCCTTTTTCATGAAAGTATTGAAAAAAAAGTATTTTGTCAAATTTTTTGGATTATTCAAATTTAAACCAAAAATTTCCCTCACTTTTTTCCGGCCCCAATGACCCAAAATTTTAGCACAAGTTAAAATAAAAGAAAAAGGGAAAACGTGGTAAAAATTTAAACCCACCACTAAAAGTCCTTTAATCTTCTCATTTATCTCCCCAAAGAAAGCAATAAAATAATAAAAGAACTTTGCATCTATTTTTCCCCGGGGATCCCTCCTCCTTTTTAGTTGATCTCTTCAAAGTTTTTATTCCTTGTTTTAGTTCACTTTTTTCACCCTTTTTTTTTGTTCAGCTGTTTAGGATCCTCCCAACCCATGTAACGAGTTTTTCGCCGATAATTTAGGCTGGGCAAAAAAGGGTTAACAAACTTTTTCCCCCTTTAAAATTGAGGGCGTTCCTACGGGCTTAATTACTCGGGTTACAAGACCCTCTAAATTTTTGCCTTTATGGTATTTAAAACTTGTTACGGAAATTTTCCCTTGGTGGCCCGGACCCCAAGTTGACGCCCTTTGGTGACCAATTTTTAAAAGGGGACCCCATAAAACCCTTCTATTACCTTAACTTATTATTTTAACTAGTTATTTGCAGAGCCCAACTTGCTCTTTTTGAGGGCCCAAAGCCTGCCCATAAAACCCAATCCTTTATTTCAAGTATAACTTGTTTTTCTTTAAAAATTATTTTTTAAAGAGATTTTCTAAGAAGGATAACCAAGTGAAATCATTTCATTTCCCCTTTCTTTAAAAGGGTTTAAAATGGCTCTCAAGTTTTTTAAAATTTCACAGTGTTTTTAAATCCCATAATTTTGGGACTAAGTATCAATGTTCCAAAGAAGAAAAAAGGGTGACATGCACAAACCTTTTTTAGGGGGAATTCATTCACAAAATTGCTAAATTTACTACGTAATTTGCAATCGTGATTTAAAAATTTCGTTTTTCAAGAAAAAAGAAAAAAAAATAGGGGAAAATTTTGAATGACTCATCCCCAATTGCAAAAACCCTTATAAAATTTCTTTGTATCCCCTTCCTCACCTTAGATTGAGCTTTCCCCCCCAAATGTCTTTTTCATTCAAGAACAAAATTGAAATAAAGAGATAAAAAAAAAGGGGAACTGAGATTCCCCGAGTTTTAAAACAAGTAGGGGAAAATTTTCATAGTTAGCGGAAGGCGTCATCTATTTCAATGAATTTTCCCCAAAGGGAAATTTTTTGGGATTTTTTGGGCATTCAGGATAGCACCAAGATCAGGAAATTTCAAGACAATAAAAAAAAAAGGGGAAAAAGGAGTAAAAGAGACGTATCTGGAAAGGGAAGGGGCTAGCTCAAGAGAAAGGCCCTCGAAAATGCAAAAAAAAACATTTAAACTTAAGTCTTTCATCTTTTCCAAAATAGTTCCCTTCTTCATCAGTCTAATTCATCATATCACTTCATTTGTCGCTTCATCCTCTTATCATCATTTTCCTCACCCTGGGCAATGATGGGTTTCCCACTTCCTCAGGGGTTTTTCCTCTATTTTTTCTTCCCTTTCTCCCTGTTTTCCTTGTCTTTTTAAACCCCCTGGCCTCAATTTCCTTTCTTCAGTTTCAGGGGAAGAGGCTTTAAGGGGGGCAAACGGTTTTACCCCGCGGGGAAGCATTTTCCCAAAAGGGACTGGACAGTGTGAACTAAAAAATTTTCAAAATTTTTTTTTTTTTTTTTAAACCCCTGTAGTTAAAACTTTCATTTTTTCCCTTTTGGGTCTTCTCAAGGGGAGGGCCAAGCGGTCAAGTCCCCGCCCAAAGGGGGGAATAAAAGATCAACAGGTGAAAGACGGGGAAAGAGCAGCCTTAGGGGAAATTATAAAGAAGGATGGGGCCCTGCTAGAAGTGCGAGAATTTCCCTGGATTTTTTTCCTCCCCACTTAAAAAACGGCCCATCAGGTTTCTTTCCTGATTGCCTTGAGGGCCCTCTGGCCCAAGGTTTGGAAAATGCCCATGCTCTTCATTTAAATGAGTGATGAAGCTGCCCCCGTAAATCCCATAGTCAAAATTTTTCATGGGCCTGTCTCCTTATAAAAAAGGGCCCAACTCCACCCCGCTATTAATTTGTTCCCGTGGGAGATGCTGAAAAAATAAAAGTTTCAAAGTTATTGACAACCCCCTTTAAACTGCTTTTTGGGGCCCCAAATTTGTGTTTGTAAAAGAGCCAATGAAAAAACTTTGAGGCAATCACCCTTGGTTTAGAGGGGCCCTTTGGGAAAGTGGATGGAAAGCATTTTGGGGACCCGGGTCTCCGGTCAAAACCCCCCCCCAAAATTTCCCTGAGCGTCAACGTTGGGAGGCCAAAACTGAATGAAAACCCTAAAAATTTCCGGGTTTGCCGGGGTAAAAGTTTTGTGTAAAAATCCCATTAGGAAACGAAACTGGCGGATAGAAAGGGTTTGTGCTGTGCCCGTCACTTAAAAAATAAAGGATTTTGCCCCAACCTTTTTCAATTTTTTCTTTTTTTAATCTGCATAGTGGTTAAAAATCAAGGAAAAACCCCTATAGCGGGGTTTTTTAAATTTGGTAAACAGGCCCTTCCCATGGCCCCCGGTGGCAAGGGTCCCCTGATTAGTTGAACTAATTCATCCCCTTCCAGCATACCCCTCCAAATATTGATGTGCCCCAAAAAGGGTTTTCTGTGAGAAAATTTTTCGAACGTTCTTCCCTCCATGGCTCTTTCCCCCAACCTTCGAGGGGGTGGAGCGGGGATAAAATTTGCCCCATCCCGCTTCGCTTAGAAAGGGGTGGTCTTTTTTTCTTTTTTGGAAAACTTGGGTTTTAACTACACAAAGTCTTTTTTGCCCATTTTTATTCCTTAAAAAGGGAAAGAAATTGATGGTGTGGAAAGAACAATTTACGGTGTAGAGGGTTGAGTGGGAGTGGGGGGAAAAAAAGGAAGTGCACGAATGGGAGAAGGGGGGTATGAAAATTGGTAAAATGAAGTGAGGTTTCCCTTTATATTTACGGGAGAAAAAATTTATAAAACGCCCAAAATTCCAAATCGTGTCTTTGGGATTGTGTATCTCGAGTGGGCGCTGTGGTTCAGGTACACGTTCGTGTATTTTGGTTCGTGTTCCGTGGGGAGCATTCTGGAGATGGGATACAGTCATTTTCCGAGAGTGCCTTGTTCGTGATCGAGGGGGGTGTTTATGGGTCAGATACAGGACCGGTACCAAGGTGAAACCCCTTGTTGTGTATCGAGGGGGGTGTTTGTGGGTTAGATAAAACGATCAGGTCACGAGCGTGTACCTTATTCGTGTTTTCGGGACTAACAAAAATGAGCATATTTTAAAGGGTTGCACGGGGGGGCACCCCCCTGACGTATTCCCCTTTTTTTTTTCCCAAAGTAAATTTTTGGGGACACCCTCTGGCATGTGTGAAAAAACCAGATACCCCACTAATGTCCCGGGTTTGTGCAAAATCAAAGTACATACCTATTAAACCCACTTCATTTTGGCACCCCCTTAAAAAAAGGTCTTCCATCCTAAATTTTCCCACACTTAGGGTTTAAAAAGAAGCTCTTTTTGAGGTGACTTTTTTAGAACCCAAAAACGGGTTTACCCCCTCTGAAAGCTTGTTTCCCTTAAAATTTTACTAAAATTTTGGGGATAAAAAAGAATTTAAGAAAAGGAAAAAAATTATCTAAGAAACATGGGTTCCCTCCCAAAAAAGCGCTGTTGTTTAAGGTCGTTGGCTCGACTTTAATAAACCCGGGGGAACTCAAATGAGATGAGAATGGGGTTTCAGCTCCTCCTTTTCTTCCAAAATGTTTTGTCCCCCAAGAAATGTTTTAAACCCTTTTGGGGCCTTTAAACCTTGAAAATGCTTTCTCCGGGTGTTCCAACTCAATGGCTGTAGGGAAAAAACCCCTTTTTTCCCCGGGAAAGGACCGAACCATCTTGATTTAAGCTTCCCAGGGGAAAAATTTCAAACCTTTAAAATTTAAAAAATAATTTCAAGTCCCCCCTTTATTAAACTGTCCATTCCTTTGGGAGTCGGCGTCATGAAACTTCTTGGTTTTCTTTGGATTTTATGAATTGTCATTTTGCCCTGGGGCCTCCATTCATTAGCTCATTAAGTTGCATCCCTTTGATATGCTCCAGGGCGGCGAGATCAAATTGGTAGTTTTTAACGCCCAAATGCCTTGGGGCTTGGGAATTTTCAAAATTATAAAAAGGGAAGCTTTTCCCCTAGACCAATCGTTTTGGGTAATACAAGGGGGGGGTTTTTTTGGGTATCGTTTGCCCACAAAGCATATTAAAATTTTCGGCCCGTCTCGTTATGGGGAGATCGGACTTTATTAAGATTCGCTTTGGTCCCTGTTTAACCCCATTGCCCACTTGTTTGGGGGTGTAAAAGGCGTAGCAAGACGGTGAGTCCCCCTATCGTTGAGGGAAACTTTTCCAAAATTGCGGGTTTTCAGAAGTGTGTACCCCTGTAAATTTTGAGTGCCCGTGAGGGCCCCCAAACTACAGAAGGGCTTCTTTAAGAATTTTAAAAATCACCCCAGGTCATTAGTCGACAAGGGGTTGTGCTTCTACCCATTTAAAGAAAGGAACCACAGCTTCCAATATGTATTTTTTTCCGAAGGAAGGAGGAAAAGGGGGCCCCCTTTAAAATCGATGCCCACCAAACGAATTCTTCACACTCTAATTTTGTAGGTTGGGGGAAATTTTTTCCTTTTCGAATGTTAAACCCTCCCTCTGGCATCGGTTTAATTGAGCCTTTAAAAATTCTGAGCATTCCCAAACAATGGGCGGGCCCGAAAATCCTGTTCCCAATTTCTTTGTGCACCCTCCTATTGGCCCTTTATGGGCCTCCTGTTGGCCCACGTGACAGTTTGGGAAAAAGATTTTCCTTCCCTTTTATGGGAAACACACCCTTTTAATATTATCGACACAAATTCTGAATAAAAGGGATCCCCCCAGTTGTGTGCTTCAAAATTTGGTAAAAAAATTTCTTCTTTTCCCCTGCTTGGGTTTATTCCTTAGGAAGGGGCCCCTTGGCCCCTAGGTAATTGGCAATATAAACAAAAACATGGGTGGGTTCATCTTCAACGGTCCCTTTATGGGGTACAATTTGTTCCCCAAGGAATTAAACCCTTGATCTAAAATTTTGTTTTGGCTTTTTAAAATTTAAAATTCTCCAAAAGGGGGGTGGTCCCCTACTGATTTCGCACCCTTTTTTTCCTTATTTTCAAAATCAAAATCTTGGAAAAAGTAAAAAACAACCCAAGGGGGTGGCTTTGCATCATATTTTGTCAGCAAGAATTTTAAAGGGAAGTCTATGTTAACGATGACCTTAGATTAAAATTTAGATACGGTTTAAAATTGTTTAAAAGGGAAAAACAAAATGCCCGCAAAAATCCCCCAAGTGGTTGTTTAGTTTTCTTGGGGTAGGAGTGAGGTTTTGGCCCAGCTTTAATTTAATGGGTTTAAAGTATTTGTCTTTTCGGGGGGACTCGAACAGCTCCCCCAGCGAGTCACTAGCATCACCAAAATAATTCAAAGGGAAAGTCCCATGGTTTGGGGTGACCATGATAGGGGCGTGTCAGTTTTTGTTGAGGAGTTCAAAAAGCATCCCAAAGCATTCCCGGTTGAAGTCAAAGGAGGTATCCTTCTCAAAAGTTTTGTTATTGGCCCAGCAAATTTTTGAAAAAAAATTTTTTGAATCGTCAATGAACCCTGCTTGGCCCAAAAAAACTCCGTATTGCCTTAAAACCCAAGATGGGGGGGGCAATTTAGAAATTTCTTCGATCTTTTTCCTGTCCACTTTATGCCTTTCTTGGGGAAATTTTTTTACTCAAAACAATACCTTCTTGTGCCAAAAATGACATTCTCCCAATTTAGGGGCCAAGTTAGTATCTTTTACAACCCCCCTTTCAACATAAACCCAAAATGGTTTTAAAAAATCATTTAAAAGGGATTCCCGAAAAAAGAAAAAACCTCCTTTTATACCTCCATCTTGTCTCCTACCCTATCCTCAAAAAAAGCCCTCTTTCATCGCTGAAAGGTGAGGGGGCGTTGCATAAACCCAAAAGGAAAGCATCGATTAAACGAAAATTTCCCAAAAGGGCATGTGAATGTCATTTTTTTCCTAGTCTTTTGGTGCGTAGGGGAAACTTAAAAAAATCCAAAATCCCATCGAGGAAATAGTTTTTTGCATGGCCAGCTAAACCCTTTTAAGCATTTGGTCCCCAAATGGAAGGGAAAATGATCCTTTCGAAATTGCCTCATTTAAAATTTTCGGTAACTATAAAATCTCCATCCAGTGACAGTTCTCATCGGGATGAGTTCATTTTTTTTATTCGGTACCAATGTCATACCGCCTTTCTTCGAGGGCTACTTTAATGGGGCTTTCCTTGGGGCTATCAGAAATTTGAGTAGAAAAACATTCCTGAAAAAAGCAAATTTTATGACTTTCTTTTTTAAAAAAATTTTTATTTATTTGGATTAAACGTCACTGCGGTTGTAGTGGGGTTTACACAATCTTCCATCAAAATTTTTATGTGTTTAAAAAGAAAGGGGGTAATCCCCTTTTATCTGCAATTTTCCATCAATTGCTTTCTTGTGTTGCCCCAGGAATGCAATAACCTTTTTCCCACTGTCCGATCCAAATTTTTTTTTTTTTTTTTTTTTTTTTTTTTTTTTTTTTTTTTTTTTTGCAATTATGACTGGAAATTTAGAATCTTCTTCCAAAAATGCATATTTTAAGGTAGTCTGGCAATTGTTTTAATTTTTAACTTTAAAGGGGGTTCCCCTATTGAAGGTTTTTAATTTTCTGAATTTGGGGGATTATTCTATCTTCAAAACTTCTTTCTTTTCTCAAAATAAAGGTTATTATTTTTGCCGATTGACAAAATGTCTAATCGCCCTATTTTTAGTTTGCCCTTTTCCCCATTTATCAAAAAAACAATTCCAATGCCCACCAATCAACAGGTCTTGCAATGAATCCCAAACTGCGAAGTAAAAGGTAGCGATTGCTTAACATGTTTTTCATAAAGGTGCAGGCCCTTTTTTTAAGGACGTCAAGCATTTTTTTACTTTTTTCTTCATTTCCCACTCTCAACACTAACTTTTCCCCTCCCCAACCATCAATTATGGCTCTAGCAGTAGCCAAAAAAGGCCTCCCCCAAAATAAGAGGGAAACCCCCAATCTGCTTCCATGTCCCAAAGGGTGAAAAATCCAACCGGGGAAAATGAAATCCTGCACCTTCCTAAAAACATTTCAAAAAATTTCCTTTCCCCTTTGTGAATTTGATGATCAATCGGTAACTGAAGAATCATTCTGGTCGGTTTCAACTCTCAATCCCAATTTTTTGGAAAAATCTTGTATGGCATCAAAAATTTAAAGTGGCTCCCCAAAACCCGCCAATGCCCCTTTTTCAGATAAAATTTCCCTTTTCAGGCAAGGGATGGTTTAAAACTCCCAGGATCTTTTAATTCTTTGGGAGTTTGTTTGAATTACTGCCCGAGCCCTTCTCCTCCTAAAAATTACAGTGGAGAACTTTCAAAACTTCCTTTTGGGTTTGTAGCAACTCTTTCAAAAAAATTTTTCATACGTGGGATTTGTGTTAAAGCCTCAACCCGTGGAAGGTTGATATGCAATTACTTGAATATCTCTAAAAATTGCCATTTGTGGGGTCATTTGTTCTGTCCTTCTTGAGTCGTGGGTGGTTTAAAGGAAAATTGGGTTGGGATTCTGGGGGTTTAAATTTTGGGGGTGATTTCTCTTTAGGTGATTTTTTGGGAATTTTTTCCCCCCTTCTTTGAGAAAAGCTTGTTCTTTTTCTGGTTCAGTCACCCGACTCTCTTCTTTGAACCTTTGGTTTTTTTTTTTTTTCCCCCTTTGTTAAATTTTTTTTTGGACAAACTTAAATTTTTATCTAGGGTTGGTTTTCCCTGTTTTCCGTAGTGAACCTTGAGATTCTCTGACAAAGATTAGCTATCTGACCAACCCGGTTTTCAAGATTGTGTATTGGGTGGGCCCCATTTATTTTCCCTTTGAGCGTGTCTTGATTTTTCTTTAAACAAATCTAACGACTTATGTTCCCCTTTGAAACCCTTTTGAATTTTTGGGGGCAAGATCTTCAAAATGGGGTTTGGAATTTTGGACCGGGGGCCCCTTTAAAAACCTGGTGGGGTTTTTGGGTTACCCTTCTAAATTTTACTGTTGTTATTCCAAAAAAAAATTTGGGTGATTTCTCCATCTTGGGGTTATAAAATATTGGGTACATGGATTGTTTGGGGCCCAATTTGGGGTTTCCCAAATAATTCCCCTTGCTCCATTTACCCTTTTCCCCCCCACCCGAGGGTTTCCCCAATTTGCCAGCTGATGTTTTAAAACGGCCAACCCGTCGATTTTTTTAGATAAAGGGTCAATTTTGGGTTTATAGAAATAGTCACATCCACTCAAAAATACCTTTTCTACCTTTTTTTCTCTTCCCTTCCATGTGACCATTCATAATTATTTGCGGGCATGTCTCAAAAAAAAGTTAAAACCCCTTTAGGAGTTTTATGGTTTCAAGGTGCCACCCGCTGCGGGCCCTCTACTGTTTGTTCATTTGATAGTTTTAACCCTTTTTATAAAAATATCGGAAATTGAAGCCCCTCGGGATCCCATGGGGTGGGCATTTCCCATTGAGTCCCGAATCTCTCCCGGTTTCATTAAAAATTTTCCAGTCAAGTGTTTATAAGATTGAATTTTTCAGCTGGGAAATTTAGCGGGCTTTTTAAAGGGGGGAAAAATTTTTTCCATAAACTTCTTAAACAGACCTTGCTTGTAATAATTTGGGTTCCCGGGAAAGAATTCAGCCCCTGCTTGCCTTGCCTTTCAAAGAGTAAAGGGAAAAGCTGAGGTGGGTCGATCTTTAAATTAAATCCATTTAAAATTTTAAGGTATTGCCCTATCTCCGAAAAAGTTGGAATGGCATTTGGATCTTATCTATTTAAAACCAAACAAATTGGTATATTGCTGCCCCCATTGAAAACACGGCAAGCTTAAGTTCAAAAAAATTTTTTGCCCCCATCAAGGGGCGGGGCTATGCTAGAGCTAAAACCCCATCAAGTTTGGCCCGGGAAAATCGAATTGGTTCTAGGTGGGCCCATTAGCCCCGGCCATCTCTATTATCAACCAGTTAAAGATTCACGGGGGTCCAAAAAACAACATTTCCTTGATTCACTCTTGAGACGATTTTTAACTTGATCAGCCTTTTTTCCTTCAAAAGATTCTCCTTAAATACCAAATGATGTTAAAAATCCCGTCGAGTGTTGGCCCTTTTTTGAAACAAAAGAATAATTTTCTCTGGCTTTGGATTAAAAAAAGCAAAATTCTTGGAGCAAAATTTTGGTCATGCCTGTAAACGGGAATAAAAACAATTTGAAATCCAAAATTTTCGGAAGGGAAAAGGGGGAAAAAAGGAAAAAAAGAAAAAAATTGGTTAATTTTAAAAAGTAAAAAAATTTTTTCAATTTTTGGCCCTATCCCCGGCAACGGGGGGCCAAAAAAATTGATCGTTGCCAAACATGTTTTAATAAAATTTAATTCTTGGTTTTTTAATTTCCCTTCGGCAAAAGGCAAGTGCACCTATCCCCCCCCCCCCCCCCCCCCCCCGCGAAAAATAGAAAATAAGCACAAGGTCGTCCCCTCAGAGATACACCAATTACTAGTACTAATCCGTTCCAAATTTCTAACCGTGCTTAATAATGTTGTTCGAAAATTGATTACTCTAATCTCAAAAAATAAAAAAAACTCACTAACAACAATGGTTCTAAAGATTTATTTAATTAAAAAAAGCAAAAACCCGTCTTATTTCCCATCCCCTTTTCTAACACGTAATTTATTAGATTTCTGAAGATTATCGTAAAATTTACTTTTTTTATTTCTGTCAAAAATTCTTAGTCAAGTTAACTAAATTTCTCAAATATATTAACCCATTAAACCTAGGTTTACAAATAGGATCTCTTCTTAGTTTTAAAACAAAACCCAAAAAATTAATAAAGGCATTTAATTCGGGTTTTAAAAAATAATCAAAGTAAACAGAAGACTTTTTTCTATCTCTAGAAAAAAAATAAAACTCATTAAAATTTCATTAGATCTAAATTTATATGGGGCCTTTTTTCAAATTTAAATAATATGATATCCGATAAATTCATTTCCGGATCTATGAATTTTAAGGGAAAAAATTTAAGAAATGCATTTAATTTATTTAAAAAAGGCAACAAAATTTGCCCTTAAAAATCAAAACTTTATCATGACAGAGAAGTTTCAAAAAAAATCTAGATCTAGGGTTTTCTCCTCCAAAAAATTTTACCCAAGGGAAACAATTACTTGAAGAATAGACAAAAATTCATGGTCACAACCCTTAAAGATAAAATCTTTTTTCTTGTGGGTCTTTAATCCCCTTGGAATCGAAAAAATCTTCTTCCCCTTTCTGTTATGAGAGTGAGAGAAAATGAAGAATTCTTTAAAAATTTCCCCCTCAAGGCAATAAAGGTCTTTTATACATGTACCCCCATTGGTTAAAATACAAGACCGGACACACAAGTGTGGGAAAACTGTTGTGTATCTCTTTCTTTCTATCAGGTGGCCTTATGTGAATTTTCCGGCAAGTACATGGGGGTGTACATTTGGGGTTTTATTTGAAAAAAGTCTTCAAACGAAGCAAAACTTAGATCACAAGCAAAGTTTTAAAGGGCGTGTACTTTTTCTCGTGTTCTTTCCAGAAATTTCCCCTTCAGTTTATAAAGTAAAAAACAAAGTGCATGGGCTGTATCTTGTTTGTGTATTTCCAAATTTTTTTTTCACATGAAATGCCAATTCCTTTCCCAAAACTTACTCAAACTCTTCAAAACCCCTTCCCCCTTGCTCCAAAATACTTTTAGAAGATCCAAAAATTTAAATTCTTTCCCATTAACACCCTTTTCTTCAACAAATCATCTAAAAATTAACAATAAAGCGCAATTTCATTACTTAGAAAAGGGTATTTTGCGACTTTCAAAAAAACGATTACCCAAACAACAATTTTCATATCAATCATAGATTAACCTAACTTCACAAATATGTCCCCCCCCTAACTTTAAAATTTGAATTGTCCTCATCATTCCCTAAATTTAAAAAATAAAGGGAGAGGGATAAAATGGGATTACCTTAGGGTTTAAGCAAAATTTTTTATCTTCTAGCACTTATTGCTTGCAAATTAGCTTTTATTCTATTTAAAGCCTCCAACTATTTTAAAAGGAGAACATAGATCTCGTAGAGACCCAAATTTCACCAAAATTTGACCAAACTCATAAACCAAAAAAAGTTAAAAAAAATTTGAAAATAAAAAAATGTTGAAAAGCAGATAAAAAATGGGTTGCCTACCCCCCGGTTAGGTTAAAATCCCTTAGCCGGACTTCCCATCAATCCTCTCAACCGGATCAAATATCAATTGCTTTATTTAGTGTTGTCTTTTCTTGATCGGTATCAATTTTTTGCCCCTCTAAAAAGCAGGCAACTTATCAAAAGCTCCTTTAGAATAATTGGGGATTTTTTATTTCATTGGTTTTGGGGATACAATTTAACCTCCTTTTCCCATGCATGCACAACCCTTTGCCCTTTTTTATCCAAATGAGGGTTTTACTTGCGATGCAGAAAAAGGTTTTAAAGTTAAGCTATGGCCCCCCCTATCCTTACCCTTAAAACACAACAAAACCCATGGGGAATTTATAAATTTATAAATTGTAAATTTCGCTTATTTCCTTATGTTTTCCCCCAACTTTAGGTTCATTTAAAACTTTCTTAAAATTTTCTATTTCTAACCTTTTAATCTTTTGAATGGTGTCCAATTTAACTTTGGGAAAATGTGTTCACTCTAAGCCGGGGATCTTTTTGGCAAAAGGGTATCTCATTAATTATATTTCAATTCAATTTCAAAAAGCTTAAATAACTTTTTCAACTAATTTTTTCCCTTTCAAATAAATCCTTTTTGTCCAATACCCCTCCTCATTTGTATCTAAATTGATTAAGTTAAATTTACCTCTCATTTTAAACTAGTTTTTTCTCTTTCACCCAAGTTCCCAATGTGGGTTTTTTTTGAGAATGGTCTTTAGTTCATTATCCTCTCCCCCATCCCCCCCCCCCCCCCCCTCCAATCTAATTCATCACTGATATCTTTATATGGAGGTTCCTTCTCTTACATTTCAGGGATGAGGTCTACTAAGGGGGGAGCATTTAAATTCAATAGGTTCATCCTCAAACAAAATTAAACTATTATTACAATTCAGTATTTTTTTCAAAAATCGAACAAACCCTAAAATTTTAATTCAAAATTTTTTTAAAACCTAAAAAAAAAGTTGGTTTGATTTGATTCACGTGTGAACTTTTTTACCTATTTTAAAAATGTTTTCTATATATAAACCCCCAAAAAAAAAATCAGGGAAAATTTATTAAATAAAAAAGATTTTATTTATTATCATTTTTGTAATTCATTATCTTCAATCCCTAAAAAATAATTAAGAAGATTTTATTTCTCTCTTAAGGAAATTTAAAGGGTTTTTTTATAGAAAATAAGTAAAAATATAAAATTAAAAAGAAATTAAGTTATTTGATGAAAACTAAATAAGAGGAAAAATTTAAAAAAAGAATATGTAATTCCTTTTTTTAGTAAAAATTTCTCTAAATTTTTACATCTTTTTTTTTTTCTTTATTCTGTGATTTAGTTCGGTTGAAAAAATTTGTTTTGGGTTCATAATCTTTTTTAATTAAAAAAAGATAGTTCAAACAAAATTTTTACGATTCGGTCTAATTAGGTTTATAGTTTAATAAGTTTTTTTGCCCACCCCAAAGGTTTCCCCGGGTTGGATAATAGGGAAATCACTTTCTCTTGATTTTGCTTAAAATCTTTGAAAATGGACGGGGTGGGATTTTGTTTTTATTTATTTTTTCATACTCAAGCTTCACCCCTTCCTTTCCCAACCAAACCCCAAAAAATGCCCATTGATCATTGGTTCTTATAGTTTAAAATTCTTTGAATCTTGTTGTCTAACTTAAACCTATTTTTTAAACCCCTTAGCAATTACTTGCTTAGGACCTTCTTCGTGTTTTTAAAATAATGAATTTTCAAACAATCATTCGAATTGAGATATCTGAGCTAGTTTCTTTTGTAGCTCTTGCATAACGGTTTTTGGCCCAGCTTCTCTTATCTATCTTTTTTCTTTTTCCCTTGAAATTTTATTGGCTATTGTGAAAACCTTAAATCTCTTTCTTGATAATGGGTCCCGGGCACCCTTCATAATGTGTACTTTGTGGAAGATCTTATCTATGCTTAGGGTGGCAATTTTCACTTGCTTTTATCCAAGTAGCTATAGTTAGTGGCCTTCCCAAAAATGTTCTTTAGGCTAAAAAGCAATTTTATTGCTTTTCATTCATGCAAGTTTTAGCCCTTCTTATTTCCACCTTTTTTAATTGCCTTCCCAAAATGAGTTAGTGGCCATTTCTTCAATCAATAAATGTTCTTTAGGACTCTTTCTATTAAACTTCACCAACTGCAACATAAATCATCATTTTTAAGGTCATCTACTCCATTGTAAAAATTTGAACTTACACCCAAAGGGCAACCAGTTGGGGGTTCCTTTAAACTTCTTAAATGTACCCCAAAGAATCATGCAATAGCTCTCCTTTGGTCTAAAAAAATTGTAAAATCTCTTTTCTCAATTCCGTCACGAGAGAGGGGGAAAAAATCTTAAAAAAAACTTTTGAGCCAATTGCCCCAACTTGTGTACAACTTGATGGAAGTGCCCCCCAACCATTTTGTCTCTTAAGAAAATGGAAAAAAAAAAGAGATGACATCATGGGAAGTTCCCATCACACTTAATTGTTGAAAAAATTTTAAAAAAAATTTTGATATGTTCATTTGGGTTTCTCAATGGTCCCCCTCCAAATTGATTCTTTGCAAAATTTTAATTAGCTTAGATCAACCAAAATTCTTGCTTGTGTCTCTAAGCATTTAACCCATGGTATAAGTCTTTAATGGGAGGTTGGTTTATTCCCCTAAAGCCTTGTGCTGTCCCCTCTCATTCCCCCCCAAAAACCCTTACCCCCCCCTTATGTCCATGTGCTCCACTTTTTTCAATGATTGCTCATCTTTCTGGTGTTGTTTTTAAGATCATTCAACATTGAGGAAGACCCCATCCATTTGGATCAATGATTGCTTAATACTAGCCACTTTCTTTAATCATAAACCAATAAACACCAACAAATCTCTTCCCCAAACTCAGAAGTTTTTACCCAAAAAAACGTTCTAAATTTTTGAGGGTTTTTCAAGTTCTAATCAAACCTAGTTTGGCTGATACAAGGGTTTCAAGTTCCCAAACCTAACAATATCAAAATGTGGTAAAGGTTTTTTTTAGTCCACAACTTGCCTTTAACGTTCTTCTAAAACAACTTCCAAATTTCCTAAAAAAAAAACTGGTGCAATTTAAAATGAAAAAAAACTCACTAACTAAAATGAAAATGCAAAAAAAAAGCATAAAAATAATGCAAAAATTAGAATTACTATCTTAATGCCCAAAAATTCTCAAAGCTCCCCAAGAGTTTTAGAAGTATAAAAAATTTAACAATAGTGAAATCCCCTTTCCCCTTTTGTTTTCTCTTTCCCTTTGCAATGGTGCCAGAAAATTAGTGGCCCACACCTCACTTCCAAGTATGCATAATTAACAATTAGTTCCTTTTTAAAATAGAAACAATACCCCTAAATGACACCCTTAAATTTATAAATAGGAAAAAACAGTGGCAAAAACTGAAAGCATATCAGTCAAAACGTGAAAGGGGTAAGAAAAACCAAGTTGATTTTTTCACAACGAATGGAATGGGATCTAAGTACTAAATTTAAAATGATATAACAAAGCAAAGTAAACCAAAATAAAAGGTTGGGGGGCATCACTTTAAATGGAATTAAGAGAAATTAACAATTGCTACTAAAATGGTCTTAGCAAGATAAAACCCAACTCTCAAGTAGCGGGTTTTAAGTAGTGGGTTATATTACAATCTACATCTACTTTTTTAAAGCAATTAATGGGCCCTATCACTACCTAGTCGATCTAGCTAAAATTAAAATCCAATCTTAACCGTTAAAACTCTCTGTGAGTCTAGAACTATGGTCCCCTAATCTGAAATTGCATAGTAAAAATTAGGAGTCAAAGTTCTATCACGATCTCCGACCCAATTAAGTTGTTAAACCCCTATAGGATAATAAAGGGTGATGCTCAATTGAAAAGGGGCCACAATTTTTCCTGTGATAACTTTTTGCTTACTCTAGTGATACCTATTTTTCCCATAAAATACCCAAAAAATTCTTAATTACACATAAAATAATATAAATAATTCAATTAACAACAACAATTTCATTTTGATATAAACCCCACAAAAACAAATTTGTCATAAATACCATACTTTGGAGGATGAAACATAAACACAAAAACACTTTAAAATAAACTGGAAATAACTTAAATGTTAAAAAGAAGTAAGTATAAAAGGGAAACCCCTGTTCATCGAAGCTGCATTATGAACCGCACAAAAACCCCTAAAACCATTACACCCAAAGCTTGAATCCCCCACCAAAGGCCCTTAAAAATCTAAACCAATAAAAATCATGACAACTAAATAAATAAAGAAATTTAAAGAAAAAGTAAATCTATGTAAGAATTCCTAAAAAATAAGAAAGTCAAAGGGAAAAACCTATCTAAACCCTTTTTCTTCTCGCCCCCCCCCCCCTTGCTATTTTCTTAGGGTTTTTTTTACCTACTATTGCCAAATAGACAAAATGAAAACTAGATTTAAAGTTAAAGGTTCTACTCCCACCAACTGATAGAAATGGTTTCAACCCCTTCAGTGCGAATGGCTCCAAAAGCAGTCGGTTCCTTCCAGCTTTTTTCTAGCCGTGCCCTTTCCCCCATCTAGATGGTAGGCCCATCAATAGAATTCTTCCTTCTTTTCCTTTCCTTTGCCACTGTTAAGTGTTACCCTCAAAAGGGTAACCTTGGACCTACAATAAAAATAACAAAAAGTTAAATTTTTGCAAAAAAACTTAAAAGGAATTGGTGAAACTCTCAAAATCATTTAAATTTATGTGTTGATCATGCATGAGATTTTACACTAAATTTTGCATTTTGTCTCATTTTAATCAAATCTCATGAAATTAATGGAGAATTAAGTAGGATAAAAGTGTAGTTTTACAACTTTTAATAAGTTTAGGGGGGTTAGATTTAAAAAAATCTCCAAAATGGTTTAGAAGAGGGGTCAAAAAATAGACAAGTCTTGGCAAATGTTGGTTCTCCAATAATTATATCTCATAGGATATTATATATATTTTTTTAAAAAAATTTTCCATTTCACTCCCCCCATTTTTATTCTTAGATTATTTTTTTTTCAACTTTCCACTTAAAGTGACATGCATTGGTCAAAATTTTTAAGTTTTGTTGTAGTAGATGCTAATAAAAATAGCCTTGTGTTATGTTTAAAAGGTTTGGGTCAAAGATAGTTTTTTTTTTTCTAAAAAAAATGGTGTATACTGGGGTGCAAGACATACATGCTGCAAAAAATAGTGTGTGGTATGTCTTGTATTTGCATTTGATTCTGCCCCTTTTTTTAACTTAGCTATCTTTAGTGCTTTCCTTTTGACTTTATGATCTTTT